>VUQH01069673.1:0-12764 GCA_015106775.1 Etroplus canarensis
AGGATTAGGAATGAGTACATCAGAGGGACAGCTCATGTTGAGAAGTTTGGAGACAAAGTCAGAGAGGCAAGGCTGAGATGGTTTGGACATGTTCAGAGGAGGGATAGTGGATATATTGGACAAAGGATGTTGAAGATGGAGCTGCCAGGCAGGAGGAGAAGAGGAAGACCACAGAGAAGATTGATGGATGTAGTGAAGGAGGACATGCAGAGGGTGGGTGTGAGGGAAGAGGATGCAGGGGATAGGGTGAGATGGAGGCAGATGATCCGCTGTGGCGACCCCTAATGGGAGCAGCCGAAAGAAGAAGAAGAAGAAGATATGTTTAAATAGTCTGTTAATGTGATGGTCCTATTCTAGTGTAATACATTAAAATAGACAGGACAATATGACCCCATGTCCAATTCTTGTGTTTATTTAACCAGGAAGTGAAATCCAGCCACAGGGACCTCACGCAAGTGTACTCCTAGTGCCAATCCCAAGCCCGGGTAAATGGGGAGTGTTGCGTGAGGAAGGGCACCCAGCATAAAATCTGTGCAAAATCCAAATGCATGATCCGCTGTGGCGACACCTGATGGGAGCAGCTGAAAGAAGATGAAGAATTTAACCAGGAAGTGAACTCTTGAGATTAAGAATCTCTTTTGCAAGAGTGTCCTGGGCTGACAGACAACATTATCCTAGCATGTTTTTCAATAGCAGGAGAAACTGGAGCTCCAGAATAAAAACCTGTGCAAGTATAGGGAGGACATGAAAACTCCACAAAGAAGGGCCCTACATGGGTTTGAATCCAGAACCCTCTTGCTGTGAGGTAACAGTGCTAAACACTGAGCCACCTTACTACCAAGCTTTTAACTTTCCTTTTCTTCAATCATACCTGTTTTCTGGGGTATGTAGTTATATACCATATATCAGTTCTAGTCTAGTGTAATGCATTAAAATAGATGATGTCATGACATCATGCCCATATCTTGAGTATTTTTTCTTTTGCCTACATTTTCCCCTTTTTTGTGGGTGCGGGTTTACATTATGTGAAATTTAGTTGTATTCATCTAGCGTGACAAATTAAAAGAAGCATGACATGCTCAGCTACTTAAGTTCTGGGTGGGAATTTCAAAGGGGTGAGATGAGTGGGCAAAAGACCACTGCCACAGCAACCCAACTCCTAGTAACCTTCCCCAGCATATTAGAAGCCCAACCCACTGGAGGCAATGAAAAAAATGCAAATATTACAACATGTATCACAGTCATAGTAATGGCATTGTTCCTTGTCCTTCTCTCCCTCTCACCTCCCTACTAAAAAGGATAAAACAGCAGAAAAAAAAGATGACTTTGAGGGATGGTGTTTACTTAACTCCAGGTGGAGACACAAACCCTTCCCACAATAGAAAGATTGCATCAGGAAGGGCATCTGATGTGAAAGTCTGTGCCAAGTTATATATGCAGATTCATCAGCTGTGGTGACTCCTTGAGAAAATACAAGGGAAAAGCCAAACATACTTACTTAAGCCCAGGGTTCTCAAAGCAAAGCACAAGGGGTGGCTCAAGATTTTTTGTTTTTTTTAAATGGGGTGGCATGTGGGGAACCAAGAATAAGGCAGAGGGACCACACAGGAAACTGTAATATTTAATTATAAATAAAAACGGAGAAAACTGGCATAGAAAACTCACTTTGATTTATTTGTACAAAAACATATAGCAGGTAGGACTCAAAGTGACCAGGATAGCTTTACTCTGTTTTAAAGTAGGCCTAAACATGCCAGTGGATTTTTTTGTAAACAATTTTGTTATTTTAGCACAATAACTTATTAAATACAACAAAAACATGCTATTAATGTAATGAAAATGCAAAGTTAGAGTACTAAATAATCATAAATTGCCAACTACAGAATAGTCATATATGGTAATATCGATAGACTGATGTAAACTTTAGGCGATGTCACCTTTATTACAAGGCCCAGATGTGTTTGTGTGGCTCCATATAGATTTTTGGAGCAAAATTTGTTCAAAAACAGCTCCTTTCATAGTAAATGTTTGCCAACCCCTGATCTAAAATAAACATACTTATTTTGTAAAAGGGCACTTTGCAAAATCATATACATGGTATTACTGGGTTGTAAATATCGATCCACTGACGTGTATATCACTTTAATGTTGCAGTTGTTTATGATTTTAATTACTTATATATTGCTGGGTAGCTTGATCTCTAATAATTCCATTTATTTGCAAAATAATAATTATATGTAATAAGTTCCACCTCAGTCTGTGTGATACCACCACTGTCATTCTATAGGTCAGGATCCTGGTTATTTTGGCATTTGGGAGAGTTTGGCCCAGAATGCCTTTTAAAGCTTTACATATGTAATGGACTGGACTGGCATTTATATGGAGCGCTTCTAGTCTTATCGACCTCTCAGAGTGCTTTAAACTAAAAGCCACATTCATACAGTGCTTTACTCCATATAATTTAAGTACTTCATATATAGTACATCCATGTCCAATTTTGAACCACCAATTAACCTAACGCACATATCTTTGAACTGTGGAAGGAGGCCAATGCAGTCACAGGGAGAACATGCAAACTTTGTGGATCTGGTGTATTTTGGCAAATATAACTGCTGCCCAATTTGGCATAGTGGGGTTTGGAAGCTTTTGGGTCCAGATCAGGTGTGACAGCTAACTATACCAAAAGTAAGTGTACTAATGATAAGGAAGTAGGTCAGCATTATCTACCTGGCCATTCTGAAACTGTCAAGCATAAGGATGAAATTCTCTGTTTGTCTCATGAGAAATCTGCTTGTGCAATTAGATCTGACAGTTATGTCACAAGTGTAGCAAAGATGACGACATAGCTGTACCCAGGTACAGAACGTGAATATTATTTCAGTATTTGAAGTATGGTCAGAAGGTAATTTTACCCAAAGCAAGGATGTCTCATTTTAGTAAATCTCTGTTGCCTCAACTCCTGTCTCCTCAAGTATCATTAGCTTCTTCCACTCATATCACTGGTGAGAAGCACTAAAGTGCCATTTGTATATAAATCTCTTTACCCATTGCTATCTTATGTGTCTCTCACACGTCAGTCAATGGCAATCTTCATTTCATTGGTGGTCACTTTAACTGCTGCCCACAAAGCTGAGATCACTTTAACTCTGCACTCACCCGCTAATGTTGTGTTCACACTACCTGGCTGCAAGTAATTTTTGGTAAAAACTGGCAATATGAAGCCTGACACTTATCGCTGCATAACAAGTGTAACAAATGCAAGATGACCTGGCCTCACCTTTTTTAAAGCACTTCAAAAACAACAGCGAAGCACCAACAAACCATGCATCCACCTCCAAGTCCAAGAATGAATTTAATGAGCACAAAGGCAACAATTAAACAGACACAATTTATGATGTAGCTGGCCCCACCTGGCTAGTTTTAAACTTTTTTTAGATGTAATGTGACTGGTTGTCACATCTCTGTTAGTCTCTTTCTGTGTGTACAGTCATTAAAGGGTGAGGAATAGACCACAGGTGAAAACATCTGTTGACCCTCTGCAGTTTGCATAGAGACCAAACCTGGGAGTGGATGCTGCATGCTGTACATGCTGCAGAGCACTTACTCCCATCCAGACAGTAATGGCTGTATGGTGGGGATGACCTTCTTTGATTTCTCAAGTGCATTTAACATAATCCAGCTGCTGCTACTGAAGGGAGAAGCTACAGGAAATGTCAATAGAGATGCCCAGCATCTCATGGATTACTGACTACTTGACAGACAAGCTGCAGTATGTGAGACTGGGCAGCGCTCTCTTTGATCTGGTGATGTGCAGTGCAGAAGCTCCACAAGGGACTGTCCTGTTTCCATTTCTGTTCACCTTATATACTTCAGACTTTCCTTATAACTCTAGGTGATGCCAACACAGAAATACTCTGACATTTCTGCAGTGGTTGGATGTATCAGTGATAGGCACAAGGAGGAATACAGAGCACTAAAAGACAATTTTCTGGAGAGGTCTGGGAGAAATAATCTGCTTCTAAATGTGAGTACAACAACCTGGGTGTCCAAATCAACAAAAGGCTGAAATGGAAGACCAACACAGAGGCTCTACACAAGAAGGAGATGAACAGGCTTTATTCCCTCAAGAAGCTGAGATCCTTCAGTGTATCCGGCAAAATGTTGGAGATTTTCTCTCAGGCTGTTGTGGTGAGTGCAGTGTACTTTGCTGTGGTTTGCTGGTCGAGCAGCATTGGAGCTGGTGACACCTACAGACTGAATAAACTGATATGAAACGCTGGCTATGTGATTGGCTGCAAATTGGACACTTCTGAAGCTGTGGTGGAGAGGTCATTGAATAATCTGTTATCCATCATGGATAATCCTGATCACCTTCTGCACCACTTCCTGGACATTCAGCTAAGTACTTTCTTTTACACTTTATTCTATACACTCCAAGTACTTTAACTACCTCTCATCCATGGCCAATTTAGAGTCACCAAGAAACCTAACATGCATGTCTTGGGCTGTGGAAGGAAACTGGAGTACCTGAAGGGAGCCCATACAGGCACAGAGAGATGACCAAATGCCACACAGAAAGGCCCCCGGCTGAATTCTGCACCAGGAAACTTTTTGCTGTAAGGCAACAGTGCTACCCACTGCATCACCATGCCACCCAGAGTTATCCCTGTTATTTCAGACAGTTTAGTACTAACTTTAACACCTTGTTGGTGGAAATATAGGCAACCTTGTGGACTACCTTCTCTAACAAACTGATTTTAATTCACTACCACAGGGGAAGATACAAAAAAAATCATTCACACCACAATCAATAACTATTTATAATATATTTATGATTCAAACAAAAGAATTAAATTAAATTAAAAGTATTTAAAAATGTAAAAAAGTAAAAAGTATTTAAAGTATCTCTTATATTAAGTCAAATAAGCTGGTCGCCTTTGTTCTGATCCAAAATTTTAAAATGGTAAATATTATTTAATTAGTCGAAATGTGGTATTGTTACAGTGGATTATGATCTGGTCGGACCAGTAAAAGTATTAGCTTATAAGCATTACAATAAATAAATAAATAAGTAAAAAAAAATTTCCCTGTCTATAAGTGCAAAGAAAGTAAAACGCATTAAATGCCTCAGATGTCTTAAGAGAAAGAAGTGGAATTTCCACTGTAAATCTCAGTTTTTTTTTACAATATAAACAAATGCTTCTGTATAGAAAGCAGTCAGCATAACTTTTTGGGATTAAACGTTATTAAATAAAATCTTTATTTAACTTTAATAAAACTTTAAATGTGTAGAATTTGAAAACATTTAATCACAGAAAATATCCCCTTTTTAAAACTTTGATCCACTGTGATAGAAAATAGAAAGAAAACAGAAATTTTTCTGTTATTTTACAGAATACTAAAAATAAAAATATATAAATACCACATTCATTTCAGTAATTTAATGGTTTATCTATTTACTTATTTTGGTGAAGTAAGACATAACATGGGTGATGTCTCTGTCAATGAGAAGGCTTTAAAACAGATGAAAATACAGTTCAAAGTGCAAAATCTATGCTGCTTCTGTTGCTTTGCAATTTTTATATTTTCTATAGCCGTCCAGTGGGCCGAACTGGACCCTTTGATGTACTGGTTCTGGCAGTATGGCAGGAAGGCAGAGAGGGACATTAGGTTGATGGGCCCATACCTGTGTAGGGCTCTGTTCGGATAGGCCTGGCCTCATCATTCTGTCTCTCTCCCTCCAAGAAGAGACGAGAAGCGTCCACCAACCACTAAGGGGAAGGGGGTGTCAGGGGAAACCAGAAAATTCGATCAGAAATAAAGTTGGGGGGAAAAAAAGCACTTGAAAACTGGTTGAAAAGTCAGAGCTTCATAATGATTTTAATGTGCACAGACCTCCTACTTCTATTCAAAAAACCCATTGGGAACCGTGGCTGCCCTGTAATAATATAGCACAGGAATCAAACAAATTTCAGGAGGGGCAGTGCCACACCAGGAAACGAAGCATTATAACGCCTCTTACGACACGTCCGGGAACTATCTTGACGGTTGTGTAAGCTTTGATATAGTCACGTAACCCACTCTGAGCGTTTTATAAGCAAAAGGGCGTGGAATAACCAAGCCAAGCAGGAAGCCAATTTATCATTAAAGTCTGTATTGTTAAAACCTTTGTGTCACTACGGCGTTATACCCATTCAACACACATTAACAACATATTAATTCAGCTACCAGTCTTCCAACCATGAAACAACTCTTGATATTGCCTTCTCGACCAATCGCTGCTAACCACGCTGCAACGTCACATTGTTTGGCTCAGTTGCACAAGTAACGCACGTTAGCACAGCCTGGGAGTGTCAGGGGGGGAGTGCGTCTGGCTGCTACGATAAGGTGACCCTGCCCGGTCGACAAACAATATCACATAACAACAGCATGGTTAAAAATTTGGCTCCAAGTGCGAAGATTTAGTCCTCAGTACAACATACAATACTGTACGCTGCTGTGCGGAGGAGCTGACAGCTGTGAGAGAGGTATGTAGTTGTGCTGTGTTTGCTCATAACCTGACAGTCAACTGACGTAAACATTATTTTTAACGTAACTCTGATTAGAAACTTTGACCTAAAGTGCTGTATGATCTCACGAAGCTTCTGCACGTAATGTACGAGGGGGTGACAAAAAAAGAAAGACACGTAGCGTAAAATGCGCATGTTTTGCTGTTGTGTTAGATTGGGGATCATTACGTTTGTAGTAAAAGTCACGTGTTTTTCTGAAGTTTGGCCAGGTTACGACAACCTCGTAATTTTAGGTTTTCAGCGTATTTTTGACGCCTGTCAGCCCTTCAGACATTTGGTTGTTTTTGTCTTTCAAAGAAGCATGAAAACCGAAGAGACATACATGTAGTGTTTTTCTGCATATTTAAAAAAACCTACCTAATGTGTTTTTTACCAGCACAAAATGAAAAGCACCACGACTGTGATTAAAAATGTTTGGAATTTTTTATTTACTCAAGCCTAAATAACCGTCTTGTTTAAATGGTGGCTGGAAGTACAGGAAAATGCAAAGACGCTTTTCCTGAAATATATGTTGAAAAATCATGGTTAAGTGTCTGGATGCCCCCAAAGGCCTATTTTGAGCCATAAAAAAACCCTGACATACTGCAAAAGGGTCAGTGCTCCAACTTATATAAGTCATATACATTTTCATTAAGTAATAACAACTGATAAAAACTGGAATGCAACTTTTCTGTCTTGGAAATCTTAAAAATATAGCAGATCCTGGATTGTTGAGGCTACCCTATAATAATTATAATAATATTTAGGTAGTGAGTGATGACACTCTTTTAGGTCATTGTCTGGCCTGTAATTTATTTAAAACAGCTCACCTTTATGCTCTCACTTGCTGTGGTCAGAGACTTTGAAGCATTCTCTGGAGCAGTGATATATTGATTTAGAATCAGATGTGTAATGATGTATTGACTAGTATTCATTCAACAGAAATATCTAAATCTATAATATCTCTTTAAGGATTTTTAACAAGTTCTATTTGGTTCTGAAGGACAAAGTATGCTTTATTTAATGCACATTTTTATTACTGTGCCAAGCTGCTGTAATAATGTCCAAAACTAAACCGATGCAGGACAGCTTTATTCTTTTTCTTCTTCTTCAGGCTGCTCCTACTAGGGGCCACCACCGGTTATGGCCTCATAGCATAATTCTCAGGTTCTGTCTCCCTGCAAATCTCATTTAACCAGCACATCCGTTTTGCAGAAAAACTGTTTAGGTCTTACTGAAAGTATGATACATAATGAAATGCCATAAATTCTTTTAAATCAAATCATTAAACCCAGTAACCATGTGACCTAATTACTCATTAATATCCAGCAATAGTGGAGGTTGAAAAACTATTCTGTTCTTATCTCAGAAAATGTGGCTGCCAATGGTCGGCTTGACAGCCCTGCCACACCTGGGAGGGCTCTACGGTGGTTATATTACACGTAAAGAGGTGAAAACCTGGTACCCAACCCTGCAGAAACCATCATGGCGTCCACCAAATGCAGCATTCCCTGTAGTGTGGACGTGTCTGTACACAGGCATGGGGTAAGAAGCATCATTATTGAGTCCAACAGTGTCTGGGAAGCACCTTCCTTATATAAGTGATATTAATTTTTTTCATACAGGTATGGTTCCTACCTGGTATGGAAAGAGCTTGGAGGTTTCACCGAAGATGCACTGGTTCCACTGGGACTCTATGGGATGCAGCTAGCTCTGAACTGGGCCTGGACTCCTATATTCTTTGGTGCACACAAGCTCAAATGGGTAAGTTTACACATTAACGTTATATACATATATATATATTCAGACATTAATTGTTAGGGATGTGACATTTCATTATTTGACACTGTGGTCACTTTAGGCGCTCATTGAAATCGTGCTTCTCACTGGGACTGTCGGAGCCACCATGGTGTCTTGGTATCCCATCAACCGCACTGCCTCTCTGCTCTTGGCACCATATCTGGGATGGCTTTGCCTTGCCACCAGCCTCAACTACTGCATATGGAGAGACAACCCTGAGAAGAAAGAAGAGTAGGGGGCATGTCTGCATGCTTTGAAGAAACTACTTCCTTTTTGAACATCACATAAAGTAATTAAAAGAAATTCTAGCACAGTGTCTCTAAGTTTTGACTTGTTATCCAGCTGATATCAGAGGGTTGATTACATTATCAGCTTGTCAGAATCTATTAATACCTGCACATATGTTGCCCACATTCCTGTTCTTTTCAGCATTTTACAGTTGAGCAGGCAGTATTTCATCTGCTGAGTCAAAATTTACAGCAACCTGCTTGTAATAATTTTCATTTTTTTGTTTTGCAAATGAAATGGATCCTTGCCTTAAAAAACAAACAAAAGAACCTCTGTAAAACAACTTATAGTGTCAGAAATGTATGCATTGACACACAAAAATGCAACATCTGTCAGACTGTGATTATAAATATGTGAAGTCACCTAATTCTTTGCTTTTTTAATAAATGTTCAACGTGTGAATTTACAATAGTCATGTCCAAATTAGTCAACACTACAGTTTTCCATGTGTCAAAACAATCTGGTTTTTTCCAAGTGAAACATTAGCCATCAGGGATTTCCTGGGTGTATTTCTCAAAGCCAAATCAAACAAACAAAAAAACAACACTAAACTGCTTAGATCCTGCCTGGCCAACCTAACTTGGAGCTGTGATGTAAATCTATTTTTTAGTTGGAAATGTACAATCCCAATTATACTATCCTGCACTGTTGACAAATGGAAAAAAAACTGTAGGACACTGAATTCTGCAATTTGGAACTGACGTTACAAATACTAACATAGTAAGTGTGTTAGGATTTTTTTCATATAATTTACCATTTAACGTTGCTTCATTTGCACTACACAGCCACAGAAGATTCCTTGAAATGAAAATATGTTGTTTCATTCGAGAATGTTCCATCATATAATGTTCACAAATCTTGTTTAAAGCGTCCAGATGTTAAAAATACTTGTTACATAATTTTTATATAAACAAACTTGACAAAAATTAAACCTTGGTGGAGGCAAAACTATTTCTACTATTGAAGTGTTTGCGAAACTGTAATTTAGAAATATAACAGAGTCCAAAGTAACAACAATAAGCTTTATTTCTATACATGCCATGACAAAAGAACAAACAGTGAGGGGGAGTTATTTTTCAGTAGATTTCTCTGTAACTTCTTCTGGAGATTTGGAGGAGAATCTCTGCATTAACGTTTTCCACAAACCCTTTTTCTCCTCATCCATCTGTTGCATGCTTCCTGTAAAATTAAAAACGCATAAGGTTTGAGTTACAGTAACTTTGTGGGGTGTTTTCATCTGAACTGTAACACCATTATGTTTGAAATTCCATACCTGACAAAAGTAATTTACACTCTTCTACCGTGACTCCCGTAAAACTTGTGTCTCTCACACGGGGAAACTGAAACCAAAAAAAAAAAAAAAGGTTTTCACACAAGAACAGGTTTCAAAAACAAAACAAATAGTCATATATTATTTAAAAGTGCATTTATGTATTCTTGATTTATGGTATAGCATTTTGTAAGATTACATTTTCTTTTTTCTGCATATTTTCCATTAGATTTACTGGAAAGGATGACAATCTCTGCTTATAGCAATGTGTCAAATTAATTCTCTTCAACATTCTCTTACTTTTAAACTACTAATGTTCATATCTGTAGAAGAGAAAAACAAGCCATCTGTAGATATCTGGATCTTATATGACCATTTGCTTTTTCTAGTTCAAATTCAAAAGGTGAACAATTTTTAACTATTAACCTGATGGGCTTGTTTTGACCTTTGTTCTAAATTTAATAATTTATTATCTCCTCACGGAAGTAGTAACTACATCTTTACAAGCTTGGAAAGAATGGATTAGTTATTTTTAAGCTGATGCACTTCATTTTAACAACAGCTGTAGAATGCACTGTATTGTCTGCAGAGAAATTTGTTTTTCCATCTGATACAAGAATAAAACTGAAAAGCACCTGAGACGTGTGAATATGTACTCACCCGTTGTCTGTATACATTGCCATTAATCCGAGCCAGACTTTCATACATTTGGTCACATTTCTCTGGATCCGAGATCTGGTGAGGAAACATTTAAATGGTTAAAATATTTCACATTTTACTCATTCAACATGTCTTGAATAAACAACTTTCTTCTCAAAAGTAACAAGTAACTTTAAAGCCAAACCAGTATAGGTGTATAGTGTTGTGTGTACTTGTTTATATTGTTTACTGACAAGCATAAATTTTGATTAATTTGTTATACGTTTATTTTTTTAATTTGAAAAATGTGCATTCCAGGCAGCTCTAGATAAAAATTCTTTGTTCAAAAATTTAGAATTTTTATTTTAAAAAAGTATATTCAGTAGATGGATGCATGATAGAAAGTAAAAATATAGATATATTCCAAACAATTACTGCTATTAAATATAAATTCTACCCTTAAAATTATCTACCCAAATGATAAGAACAGATGCACTAGAGAGGCAAAACCAAGACAATGCTGAAAAAAGAATGGCTTTGCAGGTGGTGGATCATCATTTCCTCCTTTTCTCTCCAGACAAATGTTTCTGTAGCTTTGCTTTTTGTTAGTGTCCTTGTCACTGCTGGTAGCATGAAACCAGTAACTGCAGCCCATTCTGGTTGCACAGTTAAACCAGCTCCTCCAGCATGTCACATCCATATATGGTGTTGCAAGGTGGTTTTCTGGATCTCCCAGCAGAGTCTCAAGAGGCTGGAGGAGACACCAGGAGATGGGACATTACACAAAGAATGGAACAGGGCTATAGAAGGACATCAACCCAGCAGCAGGACTGGTCTAGGTAGGCATGTCCTTCCTAGACAGTTAAACAATTAAAGAAAGATAGACATAAAAATTTAAGGCAAGAGAAACAAACAACTGGAGAAAGTAACAGAGCGTCTGCAACAGGCTGTGTGCAGATTTGCGCATGCACACTATTAGTGAGTGACAGCAGAAAGCAAAACCAGTCAGTGGTCCACTAGTCAGGATGGCTAATGAGAAAGCAATGGTCTGTGGCCAACACCTGCAAAATCATTCCCTTTTTTCAGCATTGTCTTGTTGCTGCCTCTCCAGTGCTCTCTTGTAAATTTAATTTACACAAAAGCAGGTAAAAGGGATTCACAATGGTTATGCCTTATTTAAGTTTAACTTTTTTGAGCAGTGTATGTATTGTGTTGAAGACATTTCAATTGGAGTTCATTGAATTAAGATAGTACTTTATTGTTTATACCAATTTCTACCACAAGATGGTGCAGCAAACCAATGCAACCTTTATGTATAAACAAATGTCTGTAGAAACATGGATAACCTGATGGCTCCCAAAAAGTGAAACCAAAACGCCTCTATCGCCCTCTGACAGCTCTGACTGCCAATCATGAGTATCTGTTTGGGGGCATATTCTACAACCCCAAATCAGAAAAAGTTGGGACAGTATGGAAAACGCAAATAAAAAAAGAAAGTAGTGATTTCTAAATTTACTTTGACTTGTATTTCATTGCAGACAATACAACAGCACATTATTTAATGTGTTCCTCATGAATTTTATTGTTTTTTCCAAAATAAACACGTATTCCAATTTTGGTTCTTGCAACACATTTCAAAAAAGTTGGAACAGTAAAGCATTTACCACTTTGTAATATTGCCATTCCTTTTCACAACACTTAAAGACCTTTAGGGACTGAAGACACCAAGTGATGAAGTGTTTTAGGTGTAATTTTGCCCCATTCTTCCTGTAAACAAGTCTTAAGGTGGGCAACAGTACGGGGTCTTCATTGTCGCATTTTGCGCTTCAAAATGCGCCACACATTCTCTATTGGAGACAGGTCGGGACTGCAGGCAGGCCAGTCAAGTACCCGTACCCTCTTCCTCCGCAGCCAGGACTTTGTAATGTGTGCAGAATGTGGTTTTGCATTGTCTTGTTGAAATATGCATGGGCGTCCCTGGAAAAGATGTCTTCTTGAAGGCAGCATATTGTGCTCCAAAATCTCTATGTACTTTTCAGCATTAATGGTGCCATCACAGAAGTGCAAGTTACCTTTGCCAAGGGCACTGACACAACCCCATACCATGACAGACCCTGGCTTTTGGACTTGTTGCTGGTAACAGTCTGGATGATCCTTTTCTTCTTTGGTCCGGAGCACACGGCGTCCATTTCTCCCAAAAAATACCCAAGAAATAACCA
>VUQH01069675.1:0-10287 GCA_015106775.1 Etroplus canarensis
AGACAGTGACACTGACAAAAAGACAGGAAGCAGAGCTGGAGGTGGCAGAATTGAAGATGTTGAGATTTTCCCTGGGAGTGACCAGGATGGACAAGATTAGAAATGAGTACATCAGAGGGACAGCTCATGTAGAGAAGTTTGGAGACAAAGTCAGAGAGGCAAGATTGAGATGGTTTGGACATGTTCAGAGGAGGGATAGTGGATATATTGGACAAAGGATGTTGAGGATGGAGCTGCCAGGCAGGAGGAGAAGAGGAAGACCACAGAGAAGATTCATGGATGTAGTGAAGGAGGATATGCAGAGGGTCGGTGTGAGGGAAGAGGATGCAAGGGATAGGATGAGATGGAGGTAGATGATCCGCTGTGGCGACCCCTAATGGGAGCAGGGAGCAGCAAGAAGAAGAAGAAGAAGAAGAAGCTATACTACTGTTGGCCAATGATGAAGGAAAAAGAACAGAGGGAAGCATGTTAGGAGTCAGAGAGAGGAAAGACCAAAGGTTCATGGATGTAGGAGGGTGGACATGAAGAGGATGCAAGGGATAGAGTGAGATGGAGGAGCATGATCTGCTGTGGTGACCCCCAATAGGAGCAGTCGAAAGAAGAAGAAAAAGAAGTAGAAGTTTATTTGTACATGATATGTTGTTGAAGTCATCTGGTTATTTCACATAGAGAAACATATTTTTAAAAATTACAATTCAGTGTTATTGAAAGTTTATATGTGAAAGTAATTTCAGATTAAACAGGGAAGTTTGCAGTATTGTGGTACAGTTTACAGTGAACTGTGTTGGACTGGTGAAGGACAGACTGAATTGAAATCTATGGGAAAATTTTGCAATAGGAAAGATGATGGAAGCAGCTTTTAAAACATTATTTGTGGGCACGTTTAAGCAGTTTTTATCAGATTTGACTGGACAATATGTACATGCAGTGTTTATGTTCCACTGACCACTGAAATCAAAAGTAATTTAAGTAATACTTCAAGTAGTTCAATATGGCTGCTGAGCAGAGTTATTATAGTTTTACATTTTCTAATTAGTTTTTATTTTGTTTTGAGTTTTTGTTTTCAATTCAGTTCAGTTTGAGTTAGTTTCCAGAGTGGGTTTGCTTGTTAGGTTTAATTGTTGGAAAATGTTTAGTTTTAGTTTGTATGAGTTTCAGTGTTAGTTTTAGTTTTCTTAATTATTATGATATGGATGTTATTTGTCAGGGGAAGATTTAAGATGTTTAGATCAGAAATTACAATACTTTAAAGGCAGATGAGTTACAACAATGTAGACATCCTAAGTCTCAATAACCAGACTCAACAAAGCTTTATCAGACAAGTTGTCTGACCAAATGTAATCCAACTGACAAAGACTAGAACTAAGAACATTTCCTGTATATTTTTACTTCATTTTAGTTAGTTTTCTTAAGGCTACAATGCTGTTTTAGTTGATTTTTCCCAAAAAGTCTAGGTGGTATTTTCAGTTAACTAAAATTATTTTCTCGTGTAGTTTTAGTTTTTAGTTTAGTTTTAGTGCTGCGAGTTACAGAACTAGCTTCTAGAAGCTCTCATGAATTTGATTTTAACCTTATGATGTTCATTAGTAACACTTGCCAAATTCCATTTTTATACTAGCTTTATACTGGCTTGGAGTTGGAAAGTACGAATGATGGGTCATGTAACATCTGCTTAAATATTGTATAATGTATTCAGCTAAGTCCACAAAGAGCAGTAACCCTCAGAGCAGCAGTGACACAGGTCAGTTGACCACAGCCTGTCCACAAAAAAAATCTACTGGGGTAACTTGTGTGATTTATTTTTTTGCTCCGCTATAACAGAAATAAGGGTCCCCTACCTGCTAAATCCCAGTCCTGAGTATATTGTTTCTAATTAACAATAATAATAATAATAATAATAACAACAATTTTCTACCTAAAACCTACTGTAATAGAGAATGCATGCAATTAAATGCTTCTTTCAAGACCACATACATTTAAAATAACACTTTTTATATGCATTGACTTATGGTGGTGGGGTTGAAATGTATGGCTGTATTACCCCAGTATTAAAACTTGTGTTGCTTATCAAGCACTTTAAAACTTGCACTGCAGCATTTTTTCCACCTTGTCTGAGGGCAGACACCAGCTAGTCTTTGACCTGCGAGCTCCTTAATACACAGCCAGTGTGGGCCAGTGAGCAGATATGAGAAAAGAGCAACAAATTATGTAAGGTATGATATTCCTGTGCTTTCACCTCTAGCAAGTGGACACCTGGCCCCATGTACACTTTATCCTGGCAGCACCCTCACATAAACCACAGAATGTTTCCAGTTGTCTCTAAATGTGGTCTAAAGCAGACTGTTTCATGCTCTATGCCACATTTCTGAAATATATGTGTGAAATTGGAGTCAAACGTAACCCAAAGGTGAGTTACAGATAAGTGGTGAAGGAGTTGGTGGAGATAGAGGTGGGGACCAACTTTCATATTATAGCACTGCCTGCACTAAACGACCCAAAGGTGTGGAGTATGTAATTTTGAAGAACGGAGAATAATTTTAGGCAGAGGGACTTTAAAGTGTGCAGAGAATTACTCAACAACTGAGAAAAAAGACGGATAAAATCAAACTGATTTAGAGTGATCAGCCTACACAACACATGCCCAGTTATTTATTTTCTCAACCTAACACAACAAATTTTGTTTCATGCTTGAACTGAATCCTGAACCAAAAACAATTTTAATTTTTCATATTAACAGTTTTGAATAAATACTAAAAGTTAAGTTGCTTGTAAGAAATTTCATTTTATAAACTATATGGACAAAAGTATTGGGTCACCTATATATTACACCTTTATTATATCTACAGAAGCTTTAATGGTATCCCATTCTAAATCCATTATTATTAATATGGAGTTGATCCCCTCTTTTGCAGCATTGACAGCTTCCACTCTTTTTGGAAGTTTTCTAAAAGATTTTGAAGTGTTGCTGTGGGAATTTTGGACCATTCATGCAGAAGAGCATTTGTGAGGTCAGACACTGATGTTGAATGGGAGAACCTGGCTTACAAGCTCCATTCTAATCCATTCCAGAAGAGTTGGATGGGGTTGAAATCAGGGCTCTGTGTGGACCAGTCGAGTTTTTCCACACCAAACTCAACCTTCAAACTCAAACTTCAACCATGCCTTTATGGGCCTTGATTTGTGCACTCGGGCACAGTCATGCTGGAACAGGAAAGGGCCTTCCCAAATTGTTCCCATAAAGTTGGAAGCATAGAATTGTCCAAAATGTCTTGGTAAACTGAAGCATTAAGATTTCCCTTCACTGAAATTAATGGACCCAGGTCAACCTCAGAAAAACAACCCTACAGCATTATCCCTCCTCCAACAATCTTTACAGTTGGCACAGTGCAATCAGGCAGGTAATGTTCTTTTGGCATTTGCCAAACTGACACTGGTCTGTCAGAATGCTAGATAATGAAATGTGATTCATCTTATACTACTCCAGAACCTAGTGGCAGTATGCTTGACACCACTCCATCCACTGCTTTGTGATGTGAGGGTTGCATGCAGTTGCTTGGCCCTGGAGCTCCTGGAACACAGTTTTGGTGTTGATGTTCATGCCAGATAAGCTTTGGAACTCTGCAGTTATTGAGTCAGCTGAATGTTGGTGACTTTTATGCACCACGCGCCTCAGCTCTCGGCAAACCCCACTCTGGTACTTTAAGTGGACTGCCACTTCATGGCTGAGTTCCTATACAGTTTCACTTTGCAATCATACTACTTAGAATATCTAGGGAGGGAAGAAATTTCATGAACTGACTTCTTGCAATGCTGCCATCCTATCACAGTACCACACTGGAATTCAACAAGCTCTTTAGAAAAACCCATTCTTTTACCAATGTTTGTAAAAGCTCCTGTATGGCTAGGTGCTTGATTTTATACACTTGTGGCAATGGGACTGAATGAAACACTTGAATTCAGTGACTGAAATGTCTGCCTGGAGCACATACTGGGTTGCTTTAAATATTTGTTTGCTAACATTCAAAACAAAAACATGTTTTTTCCTGAAAAAGCAGCTTGAAAAAATTGTGACTGCGGGCCATAGGTGTGGCTGAGAATAATTCAGCATGACGCCGTGTACAAATCGTAAAGGCTCCTGCGTGGCTCGTGACCTCATGTGACCCTTGGCAGCAGTTAGTTATTTTTTAGCTCATTTCAACTACATATACACTAATGTTACCAAACTCTTATGCACTAATGGTACATAAATCCTATCCTACAAACTTATAAACACATAAAACCACAAAGCATTAGTGATATGAATGTATTCACAAATCAATGTGCAATATAGTTAAAGATACACCAGTACATTCAGAATAAGCCATAAATGTTTGTGTTCATAACTCCATACTCTACTTAGAAAAAATGTTTCATAACTAAAAACATTTAAGCACCTTTTTCCATGTAGCACATCATACAAGTTTATGAATCCAATGATACATTAAGCCAAATGACAAATAAGCACTAAAATTAGTAACCACTTACACATCTGCATGGACAATCAATATATATAAATACAGAGAGCATGGTAAATGTACTGGTATTTATCCATAAATTTTCAACTTTTAGTGAGCATGCATATGTGCATGTGCATACACACACACACACACACACACACACACACACTCTCACACATTCATGAAGAGCTTCATTCTATGCACTTTTTATCTATCATCAGCGGGAATTTGGGGTTCAGTATCTTGCCAAAGGACTCTTAAGTAAGCAGACCTTCCAATGAAGATGACCTGCTCTAGTTCTGTGATTAATTTTCAGTTGCAGCATAATACTTTTAATACACAGCATGTCTGCATAACATCTATAAATTTTTATGAGCCAAACTAATGAAAGCCTCGTGAACTGGGAACTTTGATATCTGATTTTGAATGTCCTTCAATGGCTATATGTTGCATTAGAACCTTTGCCTTAAACTATTGAACTATGTCATAGTCACAGCTGGAGGTCAAACTTCATCCCAGATTAAGCATCTGAATATTCACAGTGATTAAATTTTGTATCATTTAGAACAAAGTCTCAAAATGTAAATAAATAAGCCACATACAAACATAATTATTCCTGTGGCAATTACAACTTTATATGTAATATTGTGTAATCTAATCCATTTCGCACACATTTTCATCATTTCCTCTCCAATAGCACATATTTGAAGAGAATTATTGCCCTAATTATGATAATCTCTTATTTCTCCCTGTGGGAGCCATTACTGTGTTATGGCATGACGTGATATCAATTTAATCACATAGCAGAAGCCACAAGCCATGTATAAACTTGTGGTTTAACTTTGGATGGGCCTCTTTGGAGATAGGGTATGTGGGCAGTGGATGTGCTGATGCTGGACCAATAAAGGGTATAACCCAGAGGAGTGTGCAATGTGATTACAACGATTTCAACAATAATAAACAGTAGTTTCTTTAGTGTGAGTGAGCATCTTCAGACTTCCAAAACTTCCAATCAGTGACCCAAAAAGAAAACTTGGTTCTTTTTGGCATTTCTCTAAGAGTAAAGTAATTCGTTGCAAGAGGCTGTTCCTTGGATTCTTCTCAACGGTAACGTTTCTGAATCGTTCAGTTCACTTATGCAAAAACAAGGTTTCTTTACTGGTTTATACGTATGTATATGTTTATACATCATAAGTCAGTTGTAAAACTCTGCATCTGTTTTGTGAACTGGATATAGAAACTTTATGGTGGCAATTTGTCTTAATAAAGATTTTATATAAACACTGTGTGGAGCAGGTGGAAAAAATATATAAATATTCTTGACGGAAATATTTGTTAATTAAAAAACAAATAGTGGTAGAGAGATTTCATTAAAAAGAGTGCTGAGTCATGCTAAATCTGAAAGTTCATTCATCAAAAGAATTTGTGGCATTAAACAATGTGTGCTCATGAAATATGGATGTTTGCATCATGTAAAATAAAAAGGGAAATTCATCAAAAGTGACTTTAAAAATTACTGTAGCTTCATGCACACCTTATAATCACCAAGCACAGTGCGTCAGAGTGGTAAAAAACACACAAACACTGGACTCTAGAGCAGTGGAAATATGTTTTGTGGAGTGATGAACCATGCCTTTCTGTGTGGGTAAAGTTTGGTGGAGGAGGGATAATGCTAAAGGGTTGTTTTTCTGGGACTGACCTGGGCCCCTCAGTTACACTGAAGGAAAATCTTAATGCTTTGGACAATTCTGTGTTTCCAACTTTGCGGCAACATATTGGGGAAGGTCCTTTTCAGTTCCAACATTACTGTGCCCCAGTGCACAAAGCAAGGTCCGTAAAGGCATGGTTGAATGAGTTTGGAAGAACTTGACTGGGCCACACAGAGCCCTGACCTTAACCCCACTGAACACCTTTGGGATGAAGTAGAATGGTCATTGTGAACCAGGCCCTCTCATCTAACATCAGTGCCGTACCTCACAAATACTCTTCTGGATCTACACTCCAAAATCTTGTAGAAAGCCTTCCCAGAAGAGTGGAAGCTGTTATAACTGTAAGGTGGGGACCAATTCCATATTAATGCTAGTGGATTTAGAATGAGATCTCGTGTAGGTGGCTTAATACTTCTGTGCATATAGTGTATGCATGTATAGTTCTTTAAGTCATATTCCTTTTTTTAGTAAATGCTAACTACAATTTACAGTCCACAATCATCCATTCATTTTCTTAACCGCTTATCAATTCAGGGTCACGGGGAGGCTGGAGCCTATAACTACAATATTCCCCCAGTTTAATTTTAATAAGACAGTAGCCACAGTCTCAGAACATAATAAAGAAAATTGGGTAAATTGTGCTGTGCACAGTTTAGTTTCTAATTACAGTCCACCCAAATCACATAAATCATGTCTGCATCCAGTCTAGATCACTCTCAAAGGGTGGCACTATCTGAAGGAGTTCAAGGCACAAAAGCAATCAGCAGAGCTCCACTGAGATCTGTCCACATTTAACCAGCATGTGCACACACAGGCACACAGGTACACACACAGTCACACACAAACACACACACACTAACATAGTGTTATGCAACAAGAATTTGGTCTCCATTGCATTTAATCCCCTGTAGCAACTTAATCCTAGGGCTAAGCAAACTCTCCTCAAGCCTCCCTGCTGCTCTGAGAACACAGAGGAAAGGAGGAAGCAAAAAAGATAAGAAAAGGTAACAAGGAAATGTTGGAGCTTGAAAGCGGAGGGTTAAAAATACAGTCAGAGAAGGAGACTAAAACAGGTAATGAAAAGGAGGATAAAAACATATGACTTTTTCAGACATTGGAGCAGTAAACATCATACGTTCAAATATACCATTTAGTACTTCCTAACAAAAGGTTAACTGTCAAACACAGCTAACTAGTGTCAAGAGGAAAGAGCGAGCGAGAGATGCAGCTTTATGCTGGTGGATTATAACCAAGCACTGCACCTAACAAAATTGTCAGAATACTGTAATTAACTTCAGGACTTCACTTTAAAGTAACAGTGTACTTCAAAGGCAAATGCTGTTTTCAGCAGCAGTTACACTTGCTTTGCAGGCTGAGAGTTCACATAAAAAAGGAAATATACTCAATTTAGAAATGTGATCTGTTGCTTAAGATTAACCTATCCAGCATGTAAAGTAGTGAAAACTGCTATGTCTCAACAGGCTAGAATGTTAAAATACTGTTTAGTGATGAGAAAGTATCATGTAAAAATGTAATAATTTAATAAATAACACTAACAGGACTGCTGAGCTACATAATGAGTATGTGGTACTTTGTGTACAGGACTTCTTGATGCAGCACTTACTTGCAAAGCAAATTGTTAAACTGTGATGTTCCTACTTTTCTCAGCCATTGCTCCAAATTTTTTAACATGTATTAAATAAGTAGAGAGTACAAAATAATATTTTTCCAGGTTTTTGATGTTGTCTGGACAATAAAAAAACAAGTGAGTCAGGTACTAATCCATGATATTAAGTATAAGGAATTAAATATTTGAGTTTTAGCAGCTTGGGGTGGTGTGAATGTTACAGGACACTGGTGGGTTAGATATACAATTGTACAGTCCTCAGTGTTCCTCTCAAAGGACATGTTCGGTAAGCTATTCAGTTTGTTTTTGTTTTTTGTTTTTTTTTAGCATGAATTAGAGTGCATTAAGACAGTGTTTATTCCACTACTAAAACTGGAATTTTTCCCATGAGGAGAATATAGTATCTCCAAACAACACTGTTAAAAGGGGCAAGACAAATTAATTCATGATTTAAAACAATTTAAAAGTAATTAAGAGTGATGTACATTGTGTTGTATTGATGACATGATCCTACCTGACATTGTCGTGACGCTGGATATAGATTTTGTGAAAAATCCTTTCTGGGGGCTTCAGGAAATCCTCTTTCATCTCCATAGCTACATTCCTGGGCAACAGACTCATTAACAGGCGCTCCTTTAAATGTATGTGTATGTGTAAGTGAAAGAGAGCAAAAGAGAGGAAAAAAGATAACGCAAGTCATTTATGCAGTCAAAAGCAGCAAACTTATCATAGGGCAAAGTGTTGGTGGTGATAAGAAATGTGCTAGACGGAAAGGCATGAAATCTAACAGAAATGAATAATGTGTCAAAATGGCTTGAGGTGTTTTGGGGGGGGGGCATCCAGTTTCCCCCATAGTTTCAACAGTGTAAAAGGTGCCAATACCTGTTTCTCATTCTCATCCTCCATACGGAGTCTTTCTTCAATGCAGTTACGAGCCTGCAGGAAGGCCTTCCTCTGGGCTCGTTCTGTTAGGATGCGAACAAACAGCCCTGACAGGTTGACACTGGTGAACAGCACTGTGTTGGCAACCAACTGCAAAACAGAAAAACACACAGTTTTAATTTTTTGGTACATTGTTGAAGACATATCATTTAAGACAATATTAAGAGATGTGTATATTTGTGTGTCACTTTAAATACATCTGTGCTTATGATAAATGAAAAGTAAATGTATATTTTATGTAACATATATATGATGTATATATCATATATGTAAATAATAAAATGTTAAATATATGATTTCATTAATACTCTGTGCATTTGTTTGTGTGCACTGTGCACAATTCAGTATAGTATTTTAGTTTATTCCATCTAATAGTTTACTTAAAAGGGACAAGCTCAAAAACATAACATGGCAAAGCAGAGTCCAACATACATCAGATGTGAATATAGCCAAAGCTAATTTCCAACACTAGTCCCTTGATGGACAAGGATACATACACTGTTTGAAATCAATCTTGAATAATAGTAAATAAAACAACTATCTTTACATTAACTGTATGCATAAAATAATATATACACGTAGATATAGATATGTATATGTGCTAGTCAGTGTACCCTTACTACCAAGGTCAAGAGACTGAGGTTTACAGTAGCTACATTATTATAAGCTTAACATTAGTTTTTAGGTTTTTATATTACTTGATGAGATTATCTTGATATTTTTAAAATATAAAATGAAAGGGTTTTTCATGATATGGAAGATGGGCGATGGAATGTTAAAGAATCTGTCACCCATTATAATCAGTGAACAGTAGCATGACTGCTTTTTAAATTTGTGCACGACAAAACAACTTTCTTTTGGACGACTGAGTTTGGCTGATGCTGACTTATCAGAAATAGTGCTGTGATCACCTATCAAGTCTAGACCATCAAACTGTCACTGATGACAATAATTATATATTTGTAAAAATAAAGATATTACTTAACTTATATCCTTATTCACCATCAGTACAACCCGAATTCCAGAGAAGTTGGGACATTCTTTAAATTTGAACAAAATGAAAACTGAAAGACTTTCAAATCACATGAGCTAATACTGTATTCACAAGAGAACATAAATAACATAACAAATGTTTAAACTGAGAAATATTACAATTTTATGCACAAAATGAGCTCATTTCAAATTTGATGCTTGCTACAGGTCTCAAAATAGTTGGGACAGGGACATGTTTACCATGGTGTAGCATCTCCTCTTCTTTTCAAAACTGTTTGAAGACGTCTGGGCATCGAGGTTATGAGTTTCTGGAGTTTTGGTGTTGGAATTCGGTCCCATTCTTTCCTGACATAGGTTTCCAGCTGCTGAAGTGTTCATGGTTGTCTTTGGCGTATTTTTCGTTTAATGATGCGCCAAATGTTCTCTATAGGTGAAAGATCTGGACTGCAGGTAGCCTGCAGGTATGACATGTGCTGCTGACCTCTTGGCCAGGTCACCCTTGTGAAAAAGATCTTGATCT
>VUQH01069680.1:0-22406 GCA_015106775.1 Etroplus canarensis
CTGTCCTTTTCTTTAATACCATCAAGTCTCCTTGTCTTCTTTCCTCTGTCCAGAGGACACACCAAATACCTTCTTGGCTGTTTCCCTCACCACCTCAGCTGTACTTTCCCAGTCATCTGGTAACTTGTCACGACCACCCAGAGCCTGTCTCAACTCCTCCTTGAACTCTGCACAACATTCTTCCTTCCTCAACTTCCACCATTTAATCCTTGGCTCTACCTTCACTTGCTTCCTCTTCTTGCTTTCCAAAGTCATCCTACAGACCACCATCTGATATTGCCTAGTTATATTTTCCCCTGACACCCCCGTGAAATCTCCTACCTCCTTCAGGTTGCACCTCCTGTATAAGCTATAGTTCACCTCTAGTCCACTCTTGTGGGTCAAACTATGTTCCTCCCTCTTCTTAAAATACGTGTTCACTACAGCCATTTCCATCTTTTCTGCAAAATCCACTACCATCTGTCCCTCCACATTCCTCTCCCGAACAGCATACCTACCCAACACCTCCTCAACCCCCTCTGTTTCCTTCTCTGACATGCCCATTGAAGTCTGCTCCAATCACCACTCCCCTGGGAATACTCTCTACCACTTCATCCAACTTACTCCAGAATTCCTCTTTCTCTTCTGACTGGCAGGCATATGCACTAACAACATTCAGCAACACACTTTCAATTTCCAGCCTCAAAGTCAATTCTATCTGGCACTCTCTTCACCTCCAGAACACTCTTCACATACTCTTCCTTCAAGATGACCCCTACTCCATTTCTCTTCCTATCTACACCATGTTCCCGGCCTTGCTTCCCCTCCACCTGGTTTCTTGCACACACAATATATCTACCTTCCTTCTCTCCATCATATCAGCCATCTCTCTCCCTTTACCAGTCATAGTCTCTACATTTAAAGCCCCTACTCTCACCTATCTCACCTTTCCTTCTCTCTCTCTCTCTGCTGCCTACCATGCCTTCCCTCTCTCCTCCTGCTTTGTCTTTAGCCAATATGACTGAGTGGTATAGCTTCAAACCATGTTGGTTGACGGCACCAGAGGTGGTCGTTGTTAACCCAGGCTGCAACCGATTTGATATGGAAGTCAGCATGAATCGGCACATTTGATTTGGCAAAGATTTTATGCTGGATGCCCTTCCTGAGGCAACCCTACCCATTTACCTGGCATTTGGACCAGCACTAGGAGTACACTGTCTTGTGGGCCCCTGTGGCTGGGTTCAGCTAATAAACAGAGCATTTACTGAAAATTTGAAATTTGTCTCAACACAATATATGGACCAAAATAACCGTCATGACCACTACATGGTGTCGTGATCGATGTGTCCTACCTGTTTTCATATTAACAAGTGGAATACATATTACAAGCTAGTTATCATATGCATTTACATGCATACACAGTAACTTCTGTGAATGATTAAACAGAAATATCAAAAAGTAAAATATTTATTTATTAGCTATAAGCTGATATCATACAATCCTTGTTTCTCTGAGCTTTTTTGTTCATGAATTTAATATCAACATTTTGGAGTCATTTTGGGAGGCAGCTTGAGACTATACTGGAAAAGAGCACGGTAGAAACATGACAAACCATGAGACAATCCAGGGTTTAGAATACAATAAAGTTTTCTCTACAGATATATAAACAGTCAACATGTACCTACAATTCAATCACAGTCTTCTGGGATAATGTTTAACTTGGTACAGCTGGAGTAAAATCTAACTTTTTAGATGCCACTGTATCAATGCGTGTGTTCTTTTAAAGAAAGCAGTGCATTCCATAAACATGGCTTTGTGTCTCTGGCAGGCTACCCTCTTGTAAAAGGTTGCCGATATAAAAAAAAAAATAGCAATGAGTCCTGTAGAAAAGTCATCCATCACTGTCAGAGTGAGCAGAAAGCCACTCAACACTTCTCTATCCACATCTGTTGTCAGCTGTCATGACTCCTCACTTTCTTTCTTGTTTCTTTTCAACTTGCTCTGTCTAATCCACTCATCTACACCTTCCCTTCCCCACATTAGTCTAATATTCCATTTGCCCCAATGTATAGTCACACTGACAAACAAACTCTAAAAGAACTAATATTCCAGCTGTTAAAATAAATTACATTAAAATGACTTATAAATATGACTGAATACTGCTATAATACAAACAGTCTGGTTTAAAATTGCAGATAGGAAGGGCATCCGGTGTAAGACCTCTGCCAAATTACTGATATGGATTAATCTGCCAAGACCTTTGGGAAAAAAATACAAAGGAGTAGCCAAAGATCAATCATGAAAATATGACAGTTGTTCTAAAATACAAATCGACATCCCAGCCACTCATTCTTTAAAAGAACAATTAAGCAACATGTAATCAGATGTAAATGTTCTAAACTTAAATTTATTTAACGTTTTAACCTTTTTTGTTGGGAAAACATTCATAATTACACAACATTTATATTAACACGCAAATCTCTGTAAAATTGCAGAACCTGTACTTCTTTAGCTCTAAATTTTCAATAATTGCACCAAACTGAGATATTCATTCACTGTATTAAATTTGAATTTAACGGTTTAATATGTTGCCTAAACATTTAATATTTGTAAGATCATGTTAAATTTGTGGCTGTATTTTGACTTTCTTTTTATGTGAAAAAATTTGATTTTCTTTTAAAAAAAAGGATATATTATTCACAGTTACAGCTTTTCATGTTATTTTACATTAGACATGTTCATTTACAGTTTATTTTTGTAATTTTAAGACTTCGTTTCATGTATTTTAAAAAACAGTAAAAATTGCCTTATATGTGAAAGGTCCCTGGTTTAATTCCAGCCCCTCTCACCATGGAGGGCTGCATAGAGGAAGGGCATCCAGCATAAACCCTCTGTCAAATTGCCCATGTGGGTTAATCCGCTGTTTTGACCCCTTGGGAAAAATACAAGTGAGCAGCCGAAGGCACACACAGACACACACACACACACACACACACACATAGATATGTAGATATAAAGACAGACCGTCTTTTTCTTTATAGATTGAACATATAGTCATATTAAGACATGGATCTAGACTATATGAAGCTCATCCTCCTTGTTTCAGAGAGGATGAAATGAAGGGCTGCATGAAGGCTCAGTGTAAGATGGATATTCTGAACTGTGAATCAAAGATAGAATATCCAAGGTCTTTGTGTATCCTAAATGTCTCTGAAACCTATAATGTTATGTAGCACTTTTTGACCTTTAACTACAACTCATATTTAACCACACAAAGCTTTAGTCTGTTCATTCAAACGTTTTATCAACCTCACATCAATGGCCAAGTTAGAATCCCCAGTTAACCTAAAACGCATGCGTCTGTGAGAAACCCACACAGGCGGAACAATCAAAAAGCCCCCAGCTGGGGTTCAAACCAAGAACATTCTGGCAGTGAGGTGACAGTGCAAACCACTCCACCACTGTGCCAACCAGCAGGTTTGTTTTAAACGCCAACTGTTCAAAACCACCCTCACCTGCAAATTCTGTCTTGCTGCTGCTAAACTTAGCTGGTGCTAGTAACGTCTAAAGTTTTTTTGGTAATTCAAGTACTCATATCTCCTGTTTTCCCAGCTCTTCCCCCTTTTCCTCCCTCCTTCCCCTTGCATTCAGTACCTATGAGTCCAGCGTAGGCTCGGAGGCAGAGGCCCGCTGAGTCTTTCAGACAGCCGCTGGGCCTCAGATGAGATGGCTGGCAGTTATTGAGGAAATCAGCCAGTCTGGACCTGGCAACAACACAAACAACAACTCAGCATCAAACATGAAAATCAGGCAAAAAGTTTGCGTGGCTACATGTGCTGGAGCGTTTGAAAGGCTTAAATTACTAGTAGGTGTAAAGAAAAACAGTGAAATATTTTTATCTATCCTTTCAGCGTTGTTTTCTTCTTGATAGTTTTGCTCTTAGGGTTTAAGTTTGGACTGGAGGTCGGGGTTATATGCATTTTTGAACCCCAATACCAGCTTGCCTTTACATTAAACATTAGAGGGAAGTTGGAAACATCTCAAATTACAGCTGAGCCCCACTATCCACATATAAAGTGCTTCACAAATGAGTCAGACTTTAACTTCCTAACACCCGGCAGACAACCTGAAGTTTTGCAACTTTTCTATGTTTCTGTGTCTTTCCCACCAGACCACTGGAAAAATGGCACGCGAATTCCCATTATGGACACTGTCAGCCCACAAAAACATTTACACTACGACTTCCTACTTCTTTGCTATGATACTGAGCAGATTTGTTTGCCACTGCACAGCTGAAACTGTTGTGGAAGTCTACCATGTACATGTCAGTTTAACAACCAATCTGGCATATATTATGTTACCTGCTGACTGTTGAGGTCAGAGGTGGGATGGAATTTTCCGATAAAACAAGAATCTTTGGGGGCCATGGCACTCTTTCGTAATATAACTGCCATGAGATTGTAGTTATCTGCTTTGCAAATATTTGCAGCTTTTTTCTCGCTCTGAAAATAGCCCCCATCCATAAACATCCTAACATGGAATTTTCTAATCACTTTAAAGTCAGCACAATTATAACTTTCAATGATGTGAGCTGCAAGGGCAGATCTGGGGACAATAATGTCAAAATATATTATTATTATTATTATTATTATTATTATTACAGACACTTCCTTCAAGGATTACATACTGTATAGTCCTGTGCTGTAATCAAAAATATGTATTTTTATCATTCTTGCAGATTAACAGTGTATTGTGGTATTTTTTGAGTAGTATTAGTTTTTTTTTAAATTTGCAAATGGTTGATTCTTCTGTCAGTACAGTACTGTGCAAAAGTCTTGAGCCACCCGTCATGTATTTATATGACTTTTTTGTCATTTTTAAAGTGCCCTTGAGCAATGGTTCTCCAAGTTTGTCTTTGGGCACTGGCTGCTTTTTCACCCATTTTCAGTCCAGTCCTTGTAGCTGACCATTTTTAGAGAAATGTTTTTGTTTGTTCAGCCATATAACACTGATCTTTGAATCATTCAAGCATAAAAAGGCTCCAAACACAAAGAAAGAACCAGTGTTCTGTCTACACAAAACAGGGAACTGAACAAAGAACCAGTTATAAATTGTATCATTAGGTACTTTGTTGCCAGAAAAACTCATCATTTCTTCCCATTCATTTACCTGAATCTATGAAAAATGCCAAAAATAACACAGTTTGACAGGCATAAAAAAGTATCTTTCAACAAGGTGATTCCCAAAGAGCTCTAAGCCAAAAACTCAGCATATCTCAGCACAGTGTGCGGTGTGTCCTTAAAAAAATTAAGGAAATTGGACAAGTGGAGGGCACAAGAAGGCCTAAAAGGTGGTAGGCCTAAAAAACTACGTAAAGCAGAAAAAAAATTCAGCAAAGACGCGTTACAGAACATGAGAGATGCAGCTGAACCTTCAGCTGATCCACGTACTGCTTGCTGAAGCCTCATCAGTAGCTGTCAAGACAACATTCTTATGGAAGGGAAATGGAAAAAGGCTGAGGAATGCCATATTACACAGGGGCTGGACTGAAAATCAGGGATGGTCTTACAGAGTGATGAATACAAATTTTAAATATATTATTTTGAATCCCAAGCATACGCCCAATGCAGAAAAAGCCTCCTGAATAGAAAAACAGACAACATAACACTATCAGTCAAAGACTGACCACCCCAGAGTCCAGACCTCAACATTATTGAAGCAGTGTGGGATCATGCTGACAGACAAACAAAACATAAGACATAAGAACATAAGAAGGCCTGGAGAACTATTCCTGAAGACGACTTGAAGAAATTACAAGAAAGCTTCCCTAAGAGAGTTCAGGCTGTGTTAAACAATAAAGGTGCTCATACCTAATATTGAGTTTAAAATTTAATATCTTGTTGCTCCTAACAAAATATTAAAGAATGAGAGCTGGCTCAAGACTTCCACAGTATATCAAATTCAAAAATAATGCAATTTCCCCCCTGGGATTAATAAAGTATTCTTATTCTGATAATGTCATTATAAAAAGTATAAATACAATAAAACACGTCCAAAATAAATAATCTACTCTTAAGATGTATTGATAAAAATTTTATTTTTGTGACAGGACTGCAGAGCTAGCGCTTGACAGTCTGTTATACCTTTGGCTTACATGCAGTGCTATTTTTTGTTGCCACTGTAACAAATTTGGCTCATCAGCATTTATGATCCCACAGCAGAGCTGTGAAGTGCAGCTCTGAAACAAATTCCAAACGAATGCAATCTCCCCTCGTTCTATGTTACTGAGTGCGTAGGAGCCACCCGAGCTCCGCCTACAGTGAAAGTCCAGCACAGAAGTAGTGCAACAACAAATGAAGGAAAAGAATATTATTTTTATCACTAAATTTTTAGACTCTAAATAGCAGCGACAGCCTAGTTTTTTCCGTTACAAATTATTTTGGTGAATCTCCGTCTTTACTGTTCTCGAATGCAGTGAATGTAGTGACCCTCCCACATGCTAAGTGGCCGAGCTAACATTACCCAGCATGCCTCAGTACAGAAATTTTGTAAATCTGTAAATATGTAGCACAACATTGTGTCTGTTTTAAGTGCTTCAGTACGAGCCCCTGGGTCTCTGGGCTTTCATGTCTAACCTGCAAAGGTCATCCCGGCGGCAGAAGTTCTGCTGGTGGAGGCAGTTCGGTCGCACACCCTCCCCGTCCTGGTAGGAGCAGGAGGGTACAATGGTTTTCCTTCTCCTCTCTCCACACAGGGTGTTGGTGCAGGGGCAAAACAGGACACCCAGGCTGTACTCCTCAGGCACCCGCTCCAGGAAACGGCGTAAGGCTCGGTGGCATTTGTGCTGGTTGCATCGGTTGGTACCAGATACTGGCTTGGTGCAGGCCAGGACATACTCTGATCGTAGGTTACCGCACTTTTCGTATAGGCCGCAGTCCTGTGCTGCCTTCAAGCACTGGTTCTCACCATCCAGTTGCATGAAAGACGAGGCTGGGGGAGTGTGAGTGTCAGAAGAATGGACTCAGAGAAGACATTCATACTTGAAATTAACATGTTCCTTGACTACAACTGAATAGCCCTCAGTATGTCTGCTCACATCTGGCAAAACAACACACCACTTATAGTTGGAGCTGACTTCCAAGTTCTATTTACAAAATTATGTTGCCTATATCATTTTTGCTTGCAAAGACTGCAAAGTCCTGCACATGTTCAGCTTTTGCACCTGCACGGTTCGGTACTAAATCTTATAGGCAGGGCCTGCACTGAAAGATTTAAGGTGTGTTTCTCTTGGCCAGGCTTATTAATAGTAGCAAAATCAATGCATACATATTGCTCGTGTTTAATGATCTGTGATAATGGAATAGATTTAAAAAATCCTTTGAGAAGTTTCATGTTGAAAAATAATACAAATATGATATAAAACAGACATAAAATTGTTGCTTTTACTAAGATCTAAATTGCATGTAAAATACCTGTGGCCTCCACACCAACATCATCTCCTCCATGAACAATACATACATATATTTATATATACATGTATATATATATGAAAGAGAGAGAGAGAGAGAGAGAGAGAGAGAGAGAGAGAGAGAGGAAAAGAAAAAATTGCCTGCTCTCCAAAGACCTATTCAAGGAGTACTCCCAGCTCAAAGGGAACAATGGCTCAAGGGTGGACCCACCCAGAGCTGAGACTGAGCAATCACGGCGGAATATCTGGGAGAAAGAGGTGTCACACAATACCAACGCCAAGTGGCTGGTGGACCTTAGAATAGACCACAGCAATCTTTCAGGGCAGGAACCAGTCTGCATCACAAAGGCAGAGTCAACAAATGAGTGCAGCTCAGAAGGGCAATGGAAACAATACCAGAGGTTCAAAGCTACTGGTTGATAGAGCAGTACACCAAAACACCAAGACCAGACAGGCCCAACTGAGCACCACCTGCTACTAGCATGATTGGCACTATATAAGGCTACCAGGGTACTGATAACCTTCATCAGAAACTGAATGGGACAGGTGAAGAGAACACTAGAGGCCGATTCTAATGCAATCACTCAAGTCACTATCAAGTGCGGAATACACTGCTACTATTCTCAATAGGCCTTAACCCCTTCAGCCAGTTCATCACAAAAAGCGGATATGGAGGTATAGGTTCAGGAGTACAGCATCAGTCACCTCCTGTACAAGGATGACATCAAGCTGTATGGCAAGAGAGAGCAAGACATCAACTCACTGATCCACCTCACCAGGATTTACAGCGAGGACATCAGGCCGTCTCCGGGCCGGATAAGTATGGCTGGATGGTGGCAAAAAGAGGGAAGCTGAGGGGGTGGAGTTACCAGAAGGCAGAACGATGAACATGATGAACAGGTCCAATTATCTTGGTATCCTAGTGACCAACAGGAACCACAATGAAGATGCAAGAAGCTCAACCGCAGCCAAATACCTCCAGAAGGTAAGACAGGTGCTGAGAAGCCAGCTCGACTGCAGGAACAAGATCTGAGCCATCAGATACCCAGGTGGCCACAGGAGGCGACAGATACGACAGACGTCAAAACACAAAAACTCCTCACAATGCATGGAGGTTTCCACATGGAGTCCAGCACCCTCGGGCTCTATGAGCAACGGAAAGAGGGGGGAGGATTGGCAAGTGGCAGAGCCACAATCCAGGATGAAACACTGAGCATCCGTATTACATCAGGAAGATGCCCCCCCCTTGGTCACAGAAGACCAAGACCCTTCATGGAATCAACAGAGAGAGTGGTAGACATAAAGATATCCTATCAATGGCTAGAAAAGGCCGATCTAAAGGATAACACAAAGGCTCTGATCATGGCAGCGCAAGACCAGGCCCTAAGCACCAGATCCAAAGAGGTAGGAGTCAACTACAGCTGACAGGACTCAAACTGCAGGCTGTGCAATGGTGCCCTGGAGACAGTCCAGCACATTGTAGCAGATGCAGCCTGGGACAGCACACACTAAGAACAGCAAAGATATTGCACAGAACCCTCAAAGTCCCAGGCCTGTGGTAAGAGGACCTGAGCTTGAGGAACACAAATACCACACCCTCAGGGGTACATACAACTGAAACCAGAAGTTTACTGTGTAAAAAGACTTGCTAAATGCTGCAATAATGAGAGACAGAATGTGCAGTAATGTGCAAAAATCTTGAGCCACCACATCATTTCAGAGCCAGACTTTCTTGTAATTTTTAAAATTATCTTAAGTGATAATTCTCCAGGCTTATTGGAGGTCTTTCAACGTTTTTCTTTGGACATTGTGGATTCTTATTGACTAATTTTCAGTCCAGGCCTTATTACTGACCATTTTCAGAGGATTTTTTTTTTTATTTAACCCACTTATCACTGACCTCTGAATCATCCATCCATCTATTTTCTTCTGCTTATACCATTCAGGGTTGTCGGGGGATGAACTAGTGTTGCTTCTACATATCACAGACAACTTATAACAATTACTAGCAGCCTGTTGAGAAACATATCATTTGTTCCCATTTATGTTGCTGAATCTATGAAAAATGCCAAAGATGACACAGTTTGTCAGGCATAAAATTTTTTGCACAAACAAGGTAAAACGATGAGCTGAAAACTTGGTATATTTCAGCATAGTGTGCAGTTTGTCCTATATAAAGCAGATGAACAGTATCTGAAACCTATCTCCTTGAGAAATTGGAAAATTGCAGGAAATCTACGTGACCTGAGAGATACAGTGCCTTGCAAAAGTATTCATACCCCTCAAACTTTACCACGTGTTGTCACATTACACCCACAAACGTAAATGTATTTTGTTGGGATTGTATGTGACAGACTAACACAAAGTAGTGCATAATTGTGAAGTGGAAGGAAAATTATTCATGGCTTTCAAACTTTTTTACAAATAATCTGGAAAGTGTGGCCTGTATATGTATTCAGCCCACTTTATTCTGATACCTCTTAATAAAATTCAGTGCAACCAATTGCCTTTAGAAGAGGTATGAACACTTTCACAGTTCTCTGTACATCTGGCCCTTCAGTTCATCCATCTACTATTCACGGAAGTCCATCAGAAATGATTTCATTGGAAGGATGGCTGTCAAGAAACCATTCTTAAGAAAGGGAAACAGAGAAAAAGGCTGAGGTATGCCAAATTACGCAAGAATTAGACAGAAAATCAGAGGCAACAGGCCTCATGGCAGTATGAATCTAAATTTAAAATTTTTGCTTCCAGCCATCATCAATATGTATAGAGGAGGTCATGAGGTACAAAAACGAGCGTCTGAAGCCATCAGTAAAAACAGTCATGGTTTGGCGCTGCATTTCAGCCAGTGGTGTTGGGGACCTCGTCAAAATTGACAGAATTATGAATGCAGAAAAGTACCGTCACATTTTGATCCACCATGTAATACCATCTAGAAAGGATCCAGTTGAAAACAGCTTCATTTTTCAGCATGACAATGACCCCAAACACACTGCCAACACAGTAAAAGCCTACTTGGATAGTAAAAAATGCTCAATGGAACACTATCAGTCATGACTTGGCCTCCCTAGACCCCAGACCTCAACATAATGGAAGCAATTTGGGATCATCTGGACAGAGAATGAAACGAAAGGTAGCCAACATCCAATGAAGAGCTTTGTAACGTCCTTCAAGAAGCCCAGAGAACTATTCCTGAAGACTGCTTAAAGAAATTACAAGAAAGCTTGACTAAGAGAGTTCAGGCTGTGTTAAGAATAAAGGTGCTCATACCAATTATTGACTTTCAACCTTGTAGAATTGTGCAAAGTCTGTTTTTGCCCTATGCACTGTATTTATGTTTGTACATTTCAAAAAATTGTTGTGCCTATTCTATTTTCCAGGTTATAAAGAAATAAGGGGGATCATAACTTTTGCACAGTACTGTCGAAAGTACTGGTGTACCTTTGCATCCGAGCAAGGGATATCATCAGTTTTATTAGGATCTGTCATCTGATAACAATAAATGTTTCTTCCAATTCAATAAGCAGATGCTGAGATGCTTTAACGGATAAATGAAAACATGCCACTGGTAGTAAGAGAGGTACCTAACACCACTAATCTGAGCGCACAGTGAAAACCCCTGAGGCTGAAAATACAGTTGATGTAAGTGGACTTAGAGAAGCAGAGAGCAGGAAAGACCAATAAAAGGCCAGTGTAACCGCAGCCACTCATTATTGATTGATATATATTGAACATCATCTCTGGGGCTTAGCGATCCATTGATCTGCTTCACTGGCATGTATTTGTACAACAGAGCCATATAGCTGTCTGTCATTAAATACTCCATGTGTGACAGTGATGTCCACAGACTTAATATGCATAATCATAACAAAGACTGCAGGAGTGACGTTGTGTTTATCACTGTGTTTTACCTGCCACTAAGGAAGCCATGCGAGTATCCACGAGTGTGTCATCATATGGAGATATTTCCAGCTCCTCCTCCCCTACAGAAAAAGGAACACACATGTTGACAAACTGATGAGTGACCGTTTACAATAAGACAAAAAGCAGTTTGGAAGCAACGCCGTATCTAAAAGATAAACTGAGTGAGTGGTACTGAAAGGGAAACTCCCCACTGCAATTCACACACCTGTGTAATTTGATCAGAGGTGAATAAACCAATAGCATTTAGCTTGTTACAGCTTCCCAGTGAAATAAATGGGTTCATGCTGGCTGATTGTATTAAGGTTATGTCACTCTGAGGTTGCTAAATTGTAACAATGCAGTTGCCAATCTACACTCAAATCATACGACTTTACATTCTTAACGTTCAGGGCAGCTGGTTAACACTTTAAACTATTTAGAAACTGTGCCAGAGAATGCTGCTTATATTCATGTGCAACTTTTTATTTTTAAATCTAGTATAATAAGCACTAAACCTACCTTTATAGTCCGTGTATTAACCATGTACAGTATCAAAAAGATGGACATAGACAGTGACCCAATGGTCGATGGATGCTAAATCTTAAAGCCTGGATGTTAGTTTTTGGGGGGTTTCTTGGTGCCTGAAGTGGCTACATTTGGAGGGCAGTGCGCTAATAACAGAACGTTAGGTAAGCAAGCTGCATCCATAAACTTACAGATGTAACACACAGTTCATATCCGCTCATTAGTTTTAAGTAAGCGACTAAAAAAGCAGAGAAACTATTCACAGAGCCCAAACCTTTTTTTTTTTTTTTTTTTGTATGAGGCTGAAAAAAATGCTTTCCAATCCTTAATGTTGGATATTTTCAAATGGGTGTCCATGGAGATTGACTCGCTTTTAGATCCAGCCTCAAGTGGCCACTAAAGAAACTACACATTTAGCGCATATGCATGGGCTTTTTTAGCCTTGGAAATTGCTGGTTGGATTTGACTGGCACTCATCTTGTTGCACCCTCTTTTTATAAAATAAAATGTGCCATTTGGGTGCACTACCAGCTGTTTTCCTTGATCAGCTGATATCTGGATGGAAATGAGCATAAGTCTGCCCCTTTTTTAAGTTAAAGGAAGCAATTAGTCCAAAGCTTTTTTTAAATAATAAAAAATTAAAATAAATAAATAAATAAATAAGCAATTTAAAAAATAGTCTAAAGCTACCAGAATGGGCAATTTGCTTCTCCTCCACACTTTGTAACTATTTAATACAGTACAATTTTCATTGGCGTGGTTCTGTGCTATTTCCGGCTGAGGATTATTCTGAATAAGCTGAAAAAAAAAACAGTAAAGAAACTTTATATTATTTATATTTGATGAATCACCCCCAAAAAAGTGATACATGAAAAAGTCATGACAGCAGTGGAAAATATTCTAATGATGAAAAGAGTCCCAACATGAGGTTAATCTGTTGCAGATCACTGATAATACATCAGACAGTTAAACTGACCCTCCTACCATGCTGTTATGTGTGTGCTGTAAATAATTCTATAATATATCTTGTTTTATATCCAAATTAAACTGGCTGGTACTTTCTTACAGTTTACTGTGCTTAACTGACATTTACTCCCCAATGGCAAATTAGGAGAACGAAGGCGTCCCTGCATCTCCTGCAGTGCACAGAGGTCTGTGAAGTAGATCCAATTCTGTGCAATATCACAAAATTAAGCTTCCCCACTTCTTAATGTAGAAGTACTCACTTCCACTCCCACTGTCTCACACTCTACTTCCTACAGATATATCAAAAGAAACAAGGTTGTGCAAATTTAATTTTATAGCTTGACTTTGTATTTTACCTTTAATTGGCATCAACAATAGAGATCAAGTGATTCTTTTTCAGAAAAAAAGAAGAAACAATCATTCATTCATTCATTCTTCTTCTTCTGCTTATCTGATTCAGGGTCGCAGGGGGTGCTGGAGCGTATCCCAGCTGTCATAGCATTTCAGAGCAGACTCTGTAAATTTTGGTAATAAAATGGAAAAACTGATATTTTATATAAATGTTAAATGGAACGGTGCTTATACAGCACTTTTCTACTCTAACTGAGCACTCAAAGCGCTTTTTACTGCAAGCCTCATTCACCCACACATGAAGAGGCTGTGGCTCAGGAGGTACAGCAGGTTGTTTTCCAACAGGAAGGTCGGCAGTTCGATCCCTGGCTTCCTTCAGTCTACATGCTGAAGCATCCTCGGACAAGACGCTGAATCCCAAATTGCTCCTGATGCGTCCATCAGAGCGTGCGTAAAGGTTAAAGGCATAGCGCTGTATGAATGGGTGCATGAGGCTTGAAGTCCAAGCACTTTGAGTGTGCAGTTAGAGTAAATAAGCAGAGTACATTTACACACACTCATACAAAGCTTTATTCTATGCCTTTAAGTGCATTTAACTATCATGCTATCATCATTCACACTTCGATGGATGCATTGGGAGCAATTTGAGGAACCCCCAACCTTCCTGTTGGAGGACGACCCGCCACAGCTGCCCCAATCAGTACAACTAACTTTAGTGTTATGTAAGTGGTTTCAGTGCCATCCAGGGGTATACTAAGAAGAAGTCAGGCTTTCTGGATATTTACATTAGGTCCTCCTATATAATGTAATGCAGCCAAATTGCATTATATAATTGCAATGTGGCCCTTTAACAGGCCAAATTACATGATATTTTTGACATCAAATTGGAGACTGGATGTATGGGGAGGGGCCGGGAGGGGCCTGCGGGCCAGGAGTTTAAGGCCCCTTCAATAGGGACTTACACTAAATGAAATGTTTGGTTCTCATTTGAGTATTCTGGAGTTTTCTTTGTGGAGTTTGTATTCTCTTTCTGTCCATGCTCCAGCTTCCTCCCACAGTACAAAGACATACTGTAGGGTTAAATGATGATTCTAACTTGAAAGTTGGATAATGGTAGGAAAATGGACCGATGGATGGACGGATGGATGGATGGATGGACAGATGGATGAAAGGTGAAATTTTCTTTAGGTTTGTTATGGCATTAAATGTTTAAATGTTTAGTTTTACCTTAATTTTTATTCAGTTTCAGGGTCAGTTTTGGATTATACTAATATGGATGGTATTTATCAGGGGAAAATTTAAGATGTTCAGACAAGAAATTAAACAATACTTTGTGAAGGCAGTTGGTTCTGAGGCAGACATCCTGAGTCTCAATAAAAAGAAGCACCAAAGCCTCAACAGACCAAAACTAAGGACGTTTCTTGTTTATTTTTATTTTATTTTACTGAGTTTTGCGGGAACATGAAATCATTTTAGTTAGTTTTGATTTTTATCTAAATTCTAGTTTTTAATTTTTATTCTAGTTAACGAAACTGATTTCTTTTCCTCACTTAGTTTTAGTTTTTAGTTTAATTTTAGTTAACTGTAACAACATTGATGCAGACAAACACAATGTTCATAATTCAGACCAAACTGACTTTTATTAAAAAATACATTTTAAACATTCAAAAACAAACAAGCTAAGTTTTTACTTTCTGCTTCCCAAAGTGGAATTTTAGTGATACAATAGCTTTTTGCTAGGGCAGTATTCTGCTGTACTCGTGACTGTTCATGTACTCTGGACATCGTGTACTTATAAGTACCACTGTGGTACCAGTCCTGAACCTCTGGTAACAGTTTTCTATTTTAATGTACCTTTAGCTGCTCCCTTTTTTCTCCACCAAAGGGGTTACCACAGCGGATGAACCCACACTGGTAATTTGGCAGAGGTTTTACATCAGATGCTGTTCCTGACGCAACCCTCCATGGCGAGAGGGGCTTGTGTCCCCACCTGGAATAGAACCAGGGACCTTTGAATGTGCAAACCACTACGCTACAGGGACATAACATATTTATGAATATATGAATATATTTGAGGCCCTGATTTTGCCTGGGTTTCTCTGATATTCTAGTGCTTCTTTATAGGGTCTGATTTCCTGTGAGAGTGTTGGGTTTCTGTTTTTACTTCGTGGTTTCCTTGTAATTTTCTGTTCATGATTCTGTGTTTTAGCTTGTTTCTACTGTTCTTTATGATGAACTTTAATTTTATTGTAGTATTGTTTCTTGTCTAGTTTTTCTGCAGTTTTGAATGCTTTTTTAGATGCCTGTTCTAGCGTTTGTTCTGGATTCTTAATTTTTATTTGGCTTCAGTTGCTACCTTGACCTTACTAATTCTGTGTTTAGATTCCTCGGTGTTTCTCTATCTGTTCTCTTCCTATCTTGTTTCTGTGTTTATGCCTCAGTTCTTTAGTGTTTTCTTGTCCCGTAGTGTACACATTGTTAAATATTAGTCTCTAAAAACACCATTTCCCAGAAAAGTTGGGATATTTTCCAAAATGCAATAAGAACAAAATCTGTGATATGTTAATTCACATGAACTTTCACTTAACTGGCAAAGGTAGGAAGAAAAGTTTTTTCAATAGTTTTACTGCACAACATAATTGTATTTTGCAAATATATACAATTTAGATGCTGATGCAACACACTCAATAAAATTTGGGACAGAGTTAAACTAATATAAAAGAGAACACAGAATATTTTAGTAACAGCAGTTTGGAAGAATCCACATTAAGCAGGCTAATGAGTAGCAGGTGAGGTATGAATATGGATATGAAAGCAGCATCCATCAAAGGCTCAATGTTCAATGTTCGCAATCAAGGATGGGTCGTGGCTTTACTTTTTTATGTCAAAATTCGTGAGAGAATTATTAGTCAGTTCAAAAGGAACTTTCATCAGTTTAAGATTCCAAAGATTTTAAGTTTTTCAACAGCTACAGTGCTTGCTCTTTGAGCCCTCAGGCACCACTGTCTAAGAAATCATCACGCTATTATAACAAGTATAGCCTCCTGGCCTGGGAATAACTATTGTCATTTTGCACAATTTCTATCTGCATACAGAAATAAAACTTGAAACTGTATTACACAAGAAGGAAGCCATACAGTATATCAGCTCCATGTAGAAATCCCACCAAGTTCTCTGGGCCTGAGATCATCTCAACCTTAGAACTGTGCCGGGGTTACACAAGTCCACATTTCAGCTTGTTTTGGGAAAAAATAAATAAAACAGATGTTGAGTTGTCTATGCCAAAGATGAAAAGGACTATCCAGATTGTTATCAGTGAAAGATGCAGAAGAAGGCATCTGTAACGGTATGTGGATATATGAGTGCCTATGACACATTGACTCTGAGTTGTATATTAGGATTTCAGAGAGACATGGTGCCATCAAGGTGACATCTCTTCCCAGGATATTCTTGCCTACTTCAGCAGTATAATGCCAGACCACATTTTGCTTGGGCTAAAATCATCTGTCTGTCGTTTACCGCTTTTCGGGGGTCCAGGTCACGGAGGCAGCAGTTCGAGCAGAGAAGCCCGGACTTTACTCGCACCAGCCACCTCCTCCAGCTTATTGGGGGGACACCAAGGCGTTCCAAGGCTAGCTGGGAGAACAGTCTCTCCAGCGTATCCTGGGTCTGCCCTGGAATCTCCTCCCAGAGGGGCGTGCCTTAAAAAGGAGGCGTCCAGGAGGCATCCTGATCAGATGCTCGAACCACCTCAACTGGCTCCTTTTGATGGGGAGGAGCAGCAGGCTCCACTCTGAGCCTCTCCTGGATGACCGAGTTCCTCACCCTATCTTGAAGGGTGAGCCAGCCGCTTGTCTTCACAATCTCATTCTTTTGGTCATTACTAAAAGTTCGTGACCACAGGTGAGGGTAGAAGCGTAGATGGACTGGTAAATCGAAAGCTTTGCCTTAGAGCTCAGCTCTAACGTGGCTTTGTAGACACAGAGTATCTGTTCTTGAAAGGCCAGCCTCCAATCTAGATCTATCTCTTACTGAAAATGCATGAAGCATCATGAAGAGGAAAACTGGACAGCAGCAACCACAGACCATTGAGAAGATGAAGTGTTATTTTAAGTAAGAATGGAAAAAATATCCCATCATAAAACTATAAAAAATATCATCAGTTCCAAAACAATTAAAAAGTTTTATTAACAGAAAAGATTGTATGAGTTTACAGTGTGAACACAACCCATCATAACCAAGAGTCAATATGAGTTTGGAGAACAGATTGAGAGTAAGATGAGTAGACTGCTACCAATTATCCAACCTAAAATGGATATGTTGGAGACTATATTACCAGACAGAAAGCATGTTGCCACAAATGTGCAATCTATGCAACTTTTACTTTAACAACTACAGAAACACGACTTCAAAGAAGTGGGTCATTTTTCTTCCTCAATTTACAGTTCTGTTATTCCTTCAGTGTCCTAATCTTGATGTTTCTTGCACTAAACTGTTAATTATACTATATACCCAACCTCACATACTTACAATGAAGAATTTATTTGGACTTTGGGCGTGTAACATCATGAAAAACAACTGCTATCAGTCAATAACACATCCCTCTGTCATTCCAATCTCATCAATATGGACAAAACGAAAGACAAGATAAGACTGATAGAAGGCCAAATCCAAAGTCACCATGAGCTCATGTTATTAAAAGCTGCTTTTGTCCAAATGTGAAACCCATTAGCAGAGCCCTGATTGACTAGTGGACAAGTCGCTTGTCCCTGCAAATTATTTAAGCACACTCCAAAGTACAAACTCAATCAAGAATGTAATGGCATGTAAAGTGTTTATGTATGTAAATCCTATTCCAGGCTATATATTTATGGTAATGACACGCTAGAGCAGCCTAGCAGCGTTGGGAACTGAAGAGTGTGTAATTACACTAATGCTCCGCTGACTAATAGGCCACAGGGGAGGTGGAGTCCGCTGGCTCATGTTAGCTCACTTACTGATGCACACATCACACCAGCACTTTGCCCTGCTTCTGTGATTATGTGTGTGTGTGTGCGTGCGTGCGTGCATGTTCAGACTGAGGTCTCTTTGGCCAGACTTCATTTGTACACAAGGCTGGTTTGGGATTATGACAAGTTTGTTTGTTACAAAAAGGAGATTTTGACTTGAATAAAAGGGTTAAGATTAGCATGAACGAATGAACAGTAGTTACTAGAAAGACTTTTTTAAAAATTAAAATGTGCATAGATGTACAATAGATAGCTGCAATTCTGCGTATAGAAAAAACAACACCAGCAGTGTGCGTGTTAAAATGCCTGTGTTAAATGGTTTCTATGTAAGCTATCAGTAGTGAACAAGGGTGTAACAGGTGCTCATATTTGGTTAGTGAATGTAAAATGTTGACGTACATCTACTACGCATCAGACATATAACAAATGATGCAATTTTTACCCCACTACATTTATCTAGGAGCTATAACTCCTAGTTACAGTGCAGATTCATATGTTAGATGTAAATATATTACTCTGTGAAACAGATTCCATTTTTATAGCAGATATTAAATCACATTTGCTTTCCAGAGTAGCACTCCTGAGCTACACCTAATATGTGCTGATGGTATCAAATGACTCATACTAAATGATGCAAGACAAACTTTAAATATCCTCCAGAGTGTCAAAGGCTACAATTGGTAAACTCATAAAAAGCCCCAGACCAACAATGAATGAGTCCTACTAATTAGCATTGCTTTATATGGCATCTTCCTTCATTGCCATGACTGCATACGTTGTAGTTCATTTAGACTGTCCCATGCAGTCCTGTTTTCACAAATAATCAATGAACAATCACCCCTTGTTTGGATTCTGCATTTTGAAGTCTCAGTGTTAGCATTTTGGCTGCCATCATGTTAGTTTCATGGAGCCATAAGTTAACAATGGGAAAACAGGATGGTGTACTAAGTTCATACTTGTAAGCTTGGTTAAGAGGCTGCATCTTTAAACTATGTGTGCAATGCACAGACTCACAAATATGCAAATTAGTACTAAGGACACTAGAATTTAAATAAAAGTCCTAGAACTCGGCCAGTATGCCTTTGCCTTAAATCTGAGCTTGGGTGACCTCAACCCTTGTCCCCACAATATCATAAATGCTACCAGATCTTTTACCCATCATAGGTAAGTTGGAGGAGATCCAGCAAACCAGTCAGCTCCTGTAGTAGTAACTTTTGTAATGATGGACTTTCTTCCAGTCAATACCAATCATGGTGAGCAACTGTACAAGCACTGGCAAGGATCCAGGATCCCAGTCAGCTCCTATGGTGGTAATGAGATGATCACTGACCCCCTCCCCATGATCTTGACATTTGACCTCATGATCTCTAAAGTGTTCTCAATTCTTCTACCCATCCTAATGGTTAACCATACAAGTATTGTTAAAGATCTTGCAGCTCAGTTAGCCCCTATGATGACAACAGTACTTTCATTAATGACTCTTGACCTTTCACACCGTGATCTCAAACTTGTTATCAGTTCTTCTGCCTACAGTGGATACAGAAAGTTTTTTATATAAAGGTTTGTCTGATGTAAATAAGTGAGACCATGGCAACTCATTTCAAAATATTTTCCCTTTGAAATGTGGCCAATAACCTGTGCAATTCAAGTGAAAAAGAAACAAATCTGTTACAGGGAAAAACATAAAAATTAAAATGTTAGTACAATAAGCTGGTGGCATGTCTGCACACCCTAAAGCTAATAACTTATTTAAACACAGTTTTGGTTTGATGACAATTCAGTTCAATTCAATTCAATTCAATTCAAATTAATTCAGCTTTCTATAATTTCTATAGCACCAATTCACAACAAATGGTGCCTCAAGGTGCTTTACACCATAAGGTAAAGATCCTACAGTGTTAGAGCAAAAATCCCAACAATCAGACGATTCCCTATGAGCAAGCACTCGGCGACTGTGGGAAGAAAGAACTCCCTATGAACAGGAAGAGACCTCCGGCAGAACCGGGCACAAGGAGGGGCAGCCATCTGCCTTGACCGATTGGGGGTGAGGGGAGAAGCACTCAGTCTTTTTGGGTACACACCTGCCATCAATTAAAGTGACTCTGCTTAACCTCAAATAAAGTTCAGCTGCCCTTGTAGGAATTTCCTGGCAATTACTCAGTTGGATCCAACAGGAAACTGAATTGAACTGTTTGGTCACAATTCCAAAATGCATGTTTGGTGCAAAAACAGCACTGCACATAACCAGAAGAACACCAAAGCCACGGCGAAGCATGGTGGTGGCAGCATTATGTTTTGGGGTTGTTTTTCTTCAGCTGGAACTAGGGCTTGAGTCAAGGTGGAGGGACTTATGAACAGTTCCAAATACCAGTCAATTTAGGCCCAAAACCTTCACATGTCTGCTAGAAAGCTGAAGCTAAAGGGAAATTTCACCTTTCAGCACAACAATGACTCCAAGCATACATCCAAATTAATAGAAGAATGTCTTCACTAGAAGAAAAACAAAGTTTTGGAATGACCCAGCCAGAGCCCAGGCCTAAATGCTGATAAAAATCTGTGGGGTGACCTGAAGAGGGCAGTGCACAAGAGATCCCCTCACAATCTGACAGATTTAGAGCTGTTTTGAAAGAGAGTGGGCAAATGTTGCCAAGTCGAGATGTGCCATGCTGATGGACTCGTACTCAAAATGACTGAATGCTGTAATTAAAGACACACTTCTGCACCATATTTCAGATTTGTTTCTTTTTCAATTGCACTTAACAAGTTACAGGTTACATTCAAGATGGTAAAAGTTTTGACTTGGTGTGACCTAGACCTTTGACCCCACAGTCTCATGAATGTTATCTTCTATCCATCACAGGTATTAACCACACAAAGTTTGGTGAAGCTCCAGCAAACAAGTCAGCTCCTGTAGTGGTAACAAAATTTGTAATGGACAAACAGATGGACAGAAAACCCTCTGTGGCAGCGGCATAATCAACAAAACAGAAGTGCAAAATTCTTGGATCACTTGTACCACACAGCTTTTGGCTACATCTGCCTTTGGCATACCTCTAACTTTAAACCTTACCACTATCCAGATGGCTGAGTTGTAGAAAATTAACCCACTACTGAAACTACCCACAGAATCCAAACCCAACTCCCATGTGGGCTTAATTTTTTAACTAAAAGTAGTACCCCCGAAAAACAAATAAGGGTTGATTCAACACAGTGTCAAGCCTAAGCCGAAGTTAAAACCCATGAATGCATAAATGCTTGTACTCGCATCTCGTGATTTATGTAGTTGATCAGCATGGAAACTTCGCATTAAATTTAGTATGAGAACATCAAAATGGGGCTCTCCCCAAACCTGCAGCTCATTTTTGACTGGAAAGCTGAGCAATCAGAACTGACTGAGGGTTTTGAGAAGGGGCCTTAAAGAGACAGAAGCAGTAACTGTTTCACATGTTGGTGTAAAACCAGCGCTGCAGTAACATATTAGTGAAATGTGTTCTTTTTTAACGCTGAACCTGTTCTAGTAGGCCCCCAAATATAATGATGAACCTGTGGATGACAAACATTGAAAATTAATATGACTAAGTGTTGGCCAGATTTGTTGAAAGTAGGAAAAATACAGGATATTGCCAGTCTTATTCTTTAAAGTGACGTAAAACTTAAGCTTAACAGGTCCTGTTACCAACAGGGACAGTTGTAGAAAGTCTCTTTACTCTAAAGATGTACTGATTTTTATTCACTACACGCATCACCATTGCTTAAACTGTATATTTCACATATTGTGGCGCTTATAACAATGATTGTGTTCCCCATCAAACGTTCATCAGCAGTGAGTTGGTGATAATTGGTTTGACATTATGTGCAGCCCTTTGTATGTTTGTGTTCTGTTTATGTAAATTGTTGTTTTGAGCAGCTATAAACATTGTCCACTAAATGCATTCTGTGATATGCTCCAACCCTACTCTGAACTGATTCCCAGATATAGAGTACTTTGCAAAAGTCTTGAGCCAGCCCTCATTTCTTTATATTTTGCTATGATAAAACGAAACAGATCCAATAATTTATTGAAACATGCAAATGGTGCATACAGCAAAAAAAAAGTTTCTACAGTTCTACCCAGCTTGAAAGTCAATATTTGGTATGAACACCTTTTTTTTTTTTTTTTTTGCCAATATGTTTATTGTTTTTTTCAAAAAATTTTTCACAAA
>VUQH01069681.1:11154-21526 GCA_015106775.1 Etroplus canarensis
TAATGATTTCAAGATCAAAAGCAGACACCAACCACAAACTACTGTCTCCAGATTTACATACCTTTGCATTTGAAACAGCAACAGAAGGACTAAAAGTTATGGATAAAGTACTAATATCAAAATTCATTCATTTATCTATTTTCTTCCACATGACCGATTTAGGGTAAATTGCAGGTATTTATTACATTTAAAAAGAGAAATGTAAGTGAAATACAGAAGCACAGATGCAAACACACCTCACAGAAATGGACACATGCACCTACACTATGCACACAACATAGTGCAGCTGGTGGTACATTAGTGTGCATCCTGATGCTGTTCTACAGTCAAGTCTCTGTGCCTCACTGTAATGTAATAAAACTACCGTCTCACTCCCACACAGACCTGCCTGTGAAGCAAAGCACTCTGGGTAGATTCACTACAGGGTCCCCTGAGACACAATGTGAAACCGCTAAAAACGGCTCTCTGTATGCATGCTCACACACACAGCGCTTGCTCACACAGAGAAAAAGAGAGAGGAAACATTTATGAATAAACAGATGAGGGTCCATTAGTTGTAATGTTATTATGCAGCTGCCTGAACTGTGACCTTGCTCAGGGTGTGTGTTTATGTGAGTAACAGAGACCAAGAGTGACAGAAAGGTTGCAAGCCTATTTTAGAAGGCAATGATATTTTTTAAAGGGTCCTTTTACAAAAACAATACATTAGCCCTTAACCTTTTCCTGGAATGACCAAGTCGATCATCTTTCACCATCTAGTTACCATCTTATACAACAAGTTTTCATGGCCATGTAGTTTGCAGTTTTTTTTTTTACCTCTTAGTATGCTGATGTTTATTTTAACTTTAACTTTTTTGGTCTCATTTGTTAGCACAAAACTTCTAATAGGCCCTTTCCCACAGAGAATCATATGATTTGTTGTGTTTGGAAAAACACAGTTGATAATTATAGCATTAACAATGGCTTGCGACTTTGTTACTGAGAGCCTTATTGCTGATTTAGAAGGAAGTAACATGCAAGAAGTCCATGCAAAATTTTTATTATGATAGCACGGTGACACCTCTTACTTCTTTTTCAGTTCTTTGGTCTAATGGAGTGGGAGCTTTATGGTTACTTTATTCAAATTTTTTTTTTCATTTTCACTCAAAGGCACGCTGTGTTATTTAGTGACATCTAGCAGTGAGAATATAGATTGCACCAATTGAATACCTGTCCTCAAACATGTTGGAAAATCTATAGTGGCCATTGGGGAACTAGATGGAGTTTTCCGCAACTGCATCCAACACCTTTTTCAGTCCAGAGGTTCATACGTATATGTAAACATAATTAGGAATTTTATCTACATATTTTAAAAAAACAATTTCCAACCCTCCTTTCATTTCAGAAATTCTTGAAAGAGTTGTTGCAGAACAACTTGCAGAGTTCCAGTCAGGATTTAGAGTTCGTCATAGCATAGAATTATCACTACTGAAAGTTACTAAATATTTTCCTATGGCTTCTCACAGTGAACTTGGCTCTGCTTGTTCTTCTAGACCTCAGTGCAGCATTCGATACAGTTGACTACAACATCTTACTACAGAAGCTAGAATACTCTGTTGGTATTAAAGGGAATTCATTATGCTGGTTTGAATCTTTTTTATGTGACAGATTCCAATTTGTGTATGTAAATGAGAAGTTTTCCTCACATACAAAAGTTAGTCATGGAGTCCCACAGGGTTCTGTGCTGAGACTAATACTCCTTATGTTGTACATGCTTCTTTTAGGCAATACTATTAGAAAACACTGAATACATTTTCATTGTTATACAGATAATACCCAGCTATATTCACCCACGAAGTCAGATGACACAAATCATTTCGATAAACTACAGGCATGTCTTGAATACGTAAAGACCTGGATGGCCTGTAATTTTCTACTTTTAAATTCAGACATTATATTTGTACCCCGGTGATAATATCGAACTAAAAATTCTAACTCTTAAAAGAGAGGAAAAAAGAACAACTAGACCTAATGATAAGTGAGTGTGATTTTAATGTGTTGTAATATTTGATAAAAATGTTTATGAGAAATGATATTGTGAAACATAACACAATGGCTTTGTTTAAGAAATGTTTAACAAAAAGAAAAGTCTCTTTATTTCTAATTGAATGTTGATTGACTTCCTTGGTATGGTCCATGAAGGTGGTCTGTAGATCTACCTGTTGTAATTGGCTGTATGTGTGAGGGGGAGGAGAAAGAGACAATGAGGAGATGTAACAGATTAGCGTGGGACATGCTAACCTTTTTATAACATTACAGTTCAGTCATTAGTATTAGCATTCTGTTTATAGGTTGTCACACGCCTGTGAGTGAGTGTTCATGTGAGTGTGGTAGGTCACGACTCCAGACAGTGACGCAACAGACGGCAGAGGACTTGTGTTCAGAGTGAGGAATTAGCGGCTATCCGCTAATGCTGCTGGCTTGTCCACTTGGCGGTTTGGGCTGCTGAGGAATGTGGGGGACTGAACAATGAGCCGCAAGGACTCCCACGAAGGACTGTGTATTTTTGTGAGGAGGAGCACAGAGGTGTGAGCTCGGTTCTGGGAACTGTGTGCAGTTGCCGTCAGGAAACTGAACTGTAAGTTGAGCTTTCTGTTAACTTACCAGCAAAAAGGAGGAATTCACGGATGCCCGGTGTCCATGGGTTAAACGGGCCTGCAACGTGCGTGCATGTGTGTGTGTGTGCGTGGGCCCACGTGTGTACTAATGAACAGGTGTAATTAAAGTGTAATAACAGATTAAGTGAGCGAAAATGAGGAATTAAAATGTATTGGTTTACAGTTCACGTTAATTTGACAAACTAGACAAAGTGGGTTAATTGGTTGATTTGGTCCAGTAACTAGTATTTGACAGGCTATTGTTTATATTCTGTAGGAACTACAACTGAGTTATTTAGTGTTTATTTACCTATGGTGATAATTTTAATGGTTTAAATTTGTGTGTATAGTCGACAGAATGTTCAGTTCTTTTAAAAAGTTGTCTGGTTCAGTTATTTTAACTAAAGTCTATGACTTTAAATACAGAAAGAGGGCTTGATATGAAAGTTGTCACCGCACTGTAAATAAGTAAACCTTAGTGGTAGCTACTTAACATCGAACCCAACACCCCATCTAGTCTAGTTAAAGCCAATTGACTGGGTTTTAAACATCACATAGGGCGGTGCTACATATTTATTGTATTTGGCCCCAAAAACCTCAGAAACACTCAGTCTAACCAGATACTTACTCTGGATGGCATTACTAATCCATGCATTTAATCCTTCTAGGCTTGATTATTTTAATTCATTGCTATCTAGCTGTTCTAAAAGCTCCCTACAAACCTTCAGTTGATCCAAACTGCTGCGTATTGGCAAGGATGGTTGCTCTTCTTTGGCTCCCTGTTAAATGTACCTTTTGGCTGCTCTCTTGTATTCTCCACCAAGGGGTCGCCACAGTGGATTAATCCGCATTGGTAATTTGGCAGAGGTTTTACACCAGATGCCCTTCCCGACTCAACCCTCCATGGTAAGGGGGGCTTGTGGGATTGAACCAGGGACCATGGGACACCGGCTCCCTGTTAAATCCAGAATTGAATTTAAAATCCTTCTGGTCACATAGAAAGTCTTGAACACTCAGGCCCCATCCTATCTTAAAGCCCTCATTATACCATATTTAATAGAGCACTTGGTCTCAGAGTGGAGGCCTACTTGTGGTTCCTAAAGTTTTTAAAAGTAGAATAGGAGGCAGAGCCTTCAGCTATCAGGCCCCTCTCCTGTGGAACCAGCTTCCAGACACCCTCTCTACATTTAACATTAGGCTTAAATCTGTCCTTTTTGATAAAGCTTATAGTTAGGGCTTAGTTATGCTGCAATGGGTTTAGGCTGCTGAGGGGCTTATTATGATGTGCTGGGCATTTCTTCTCCACCCACCTCTTTTCACTCCCCATGCATTTATTTGCCACTGCTGCATGTCATTAAATTTTGTCTTCTCTCTCCTAAAGTCTGCGTCTTTCCTTGCTCTCCTTTCTCTCTTCTCTGTACCATCACCCCCCCAGCTGGTCAAGCCAGATGGCTTCCCCTCCCTGAGCTTGGTTCTGCCAGAGGTCTTTTCCTGTTAAAAGGGAGTTCTTCCATCCTACAGTCTCCAAGGGCTTGCTCTTAGGGGATTGTTTGATTGTTGGGGTTTCCTCTCTAATACTGTAGGGTCTTTACCTTGCATTGTGAAGCGACTTGAGGTGACTTTTGTTATAAATTGGTGTAATATAAAACCTGAATGGGATTCAATTGAATTAGAAATACAGCTGAATTAACTAAGGTTGAGGAATTGGAAGTTTGCTTTTTATACTGTAAAAGTAATAGATTATAACAGATATTATAGTTTATATACTTATATGTTATAAGCGTTCTGCATTGTGATGGCTAGTGTCCCCTGTGTTTTGCGTGTTCGCCTACCAAGCAAAAGGTCCCTGGTTTGATTCCAGGTGGGAACACAAGCCCCTCACACCATGGAGGATTGTGTCAGGAAGGGCATCTGGTGTAAAACTGCTGACAAATTATCAATGCGGATTAATCTGCTGTGGCGACCCCTTGGTGGAGAATACAAGGGAGCAGCCAAAAGGTATGTCATAGTGTCTTTGTAGTGTAGTAGTAGTTTACATTCGTCTTACAAGCAAAAGGTCCCTGGTTCAATTCCAGGTGGAACACAAGCCCCTCTCACCATGGAGGGTTATTTCAGGAAGAGCATCGGCCATAAAACTTCTGCCAAATCACCAGTGTGGCTTAATCTGCTGTGGCGACCCCCTGGAAAGAATACAAGAGAGCAGCTGAAGGTGCTTTGTGATGGCTAACAGAAATGACAAACATGAAAGCTAGCATTCAAATCTATTTGTATGTTTTGAGCAACTGTAGAAACATGGTAGCTGTCTTGGAGGGAACCCGCTAAGACTGTATATTTAAATATCTTTTTTTAACTGAGCAAAAACCAATAAATCTATCTTTATTTATATAGCACTTTTGGAGCACTTGTCCCCTCAGAGTGCTTAACAGAGCAATAAAAGGGCAAAAAGTGACAAAAAGCAGATTAAATCTAGAAGTTTCAGTGAAATAAGTAAAAGCTCTGTCAAAAAGGTACGTTTTTAAGCTTTGTCTTAAAAACGGAGAGGCTGTCAGCGCTTCAAACTGAGACTGGAAGCTGGTTTCACAGAAGAGGAGCCAGAAAACTAAAAGCTCTGCCCCCCATTCTGGGTCTGGAGACTCTAGAAATCACAAGGAAGCCCGCAGTATTCTAATAATGCTGCCCAGAGGAATCATATACCGAGTGAACAAAAGAGGTCCAAGTCCAGAACCCTGTGGAACACCATTACAGACTCTGACAGGCATAGAGGACATTATTTACATTTACATTCTGAAATCTATCAGACAAATATGACTTAAACCATCCCAAAGCAGTACCCTTGATCCCCATAATATGTTTCAGTCTTTGTAATAAGATTTTGTGGCAATGCGGGTTCCATACTGTAGTGTTCTCTATAACCAGACTAGAACTCTTCATACAAGCCAGTATACTGTAAGTGGGTGATTAGTTGATTCAAAACAACTTTTTCAGAGATTTTAGACATAAAAGGAAGGTTTGATATAGGTCTGTCGTTAGCTAAAACATCAGGATCAAGAGTGGGATTTTTGAGCACACGGTTTAATAACTACTACATTAAAAGCCTGTGGAACATAGCCACATGACAAACATAGGTCTATCAGATTAAGAACAGCGGTTTGATAAGAGGAAAAACATCCTTAACGAGTGTAATAGGGATGGGGTCCGAGAGACATGTATACGTTTTAGAGGCCTTGATTACTGACAATAACTCGGGCAGATCATAGCAGAAAAACAGTTTAAATATGCTTGTAAATTCAGCCTTTCACAGTTATCATTAAATTGTAGCTTTGAGGTAGACAGAATGAATTCTTTCTCTAATTGACACAACTTTGTCAGTAAAAACATTCATAAAATCATTGCTGCTGATTGTTGAGGGAATACTTTGCTCAACAGTACTCGGGCACTTTGTCAACTCAGCCACGGTGCTAAAAAGAAACTTGGGGTTAAACACAGAGATTATTATCCTAAAGTGATTTTACACTATAAAATGCATAAATATGTATATTAGACTTAATTTCTGATAACAGATCACCTTAATTGTTAAACACTTCTCCCTTTATTTTGTGAACACACTGGACATAAAAACTATCAGACATTAATGTACTTTGGACTACTGAAATGTACATAAATGCACCATACATAAGATAGAGTGATTCTTTAAAAATACATTTCATTCATGGTAACTACACTCCTGTTAGAGTGACTGTAGTAATTACGAGCTAACTAATCTCTTTTTCTTATATAACAATAAATACGTCATCATAAAATAAGATAATACAATCTTCTTATTTAAAGGTACTCAACATTCACAAACTGAAAAGGAACCTTGAGTATTGTTTTTTTCTTACTCCCTCGAGTGGAGAAGCTGCTGTGTGTTGATGATGATGATAATTAATCGGTGAACAAAAAACGAAAATCCTTTAGTTTAACTTACTGTAGTTGCTGACTGTGCATGTGTGCATGAGAAAGGTAAGAGAAGGTGTGTTAATGCTGAGAGGAGAACTAAAGGGCCATTTATAGCTGTCATACACTGACAACCATTACCCCTGCATTTACAATGCTCTCAGCACATACTGTCAAGAAGACTATGTATGCACACATGCGTACAGTTGCGCACACACGCACACTTCCCACTCTACCTTACAGAGCCTAATTATCGACACCTCTCTCTGTCGGATGAAACAAAAAACTGCTCTATTTTCAGACTGATGGAGTCTGAAGTCTCTCTGTCGTTTCTCTTCTTCTTCTCCCCCTCTCAGCGTCTGTTGTCGTCTCTGTGCGATGCCTCACCCGCCGCCCACCCCCTTATCCGACGTTTGATTCTCGACTTGTTAAATAAGACTCAAATTAAAACAGACAATGAGGAAAGTTTCCCCCTCACAGCCACTTTCATTTGTTTTGATTGTTATTCAGAGTCATGGATGGTGGTGTGTGTGCGTAGCGTGAAAATGGCAGCAAGTGCCATCTCGTCTTTGAGGCTTGCTTCATTAGTTGTCAAACAGAACAGCCGCTCTAACCCCTGGCCCATCATGTGTGTGTGACTGTGTGTGTGTTGGGGGTTTGAGATCAAGCGGTATCTCTTCACCTCTTCAGAATTTGTTTTGTGGGAGGTCAATTCAACTTATCCAAGCTCTGATTCATTATTTGTCCCTCTGGCCTGATGCAACCAACATCACAATAATGTTATATTGTGAGTGTTTGTGGGGAAAAATAGTATTACATTTATCCAGGGCATTTCTATTCCATGTGCTCGGTTTTAGTTGGAGAAGCAGTCCACTCAAAAAATGAGTTTAACCACAAGTATAAGCAGTACATCCAAACAGTAATGTTCATTAGAGTTGTGTGTGTGTATTTGTGCGGCTGTTTTCACTCTCTGGTGAGCATATCAAATTTCAGAACATTTCAGCACTATGTAAACATAACAAACAATATAAAACCAAAGAAAATGGTGCGCACACACACAACCCTTTGCATTTTTTGAATAAACCAGGGCAAGCAAAGAGTCCATCCATCTATTTTCTTAACAATTCAGGGTCACAGGGAGGCTAGATCCTATCCCAGCTGTCCATGGAGGCTCCACCCTGGACAGGTTGCTAGTCTGTCATGGGGCCAACACAGAGAGACAACATTCATTCTCACATCCACACCTACAGCCAATTAAAAATCACCAGTTAACCTAAATTGCATGTCTGTGGGTGGAAGAGTACCCAGAAAGAACCCACATAGGCACAGGGAAAATATGCAAACTCCACACAGAAGGGCCTCCACAGCGCGAACCCAGGAACTTCTTGCTGTGAGGCAACAGTGCTAACCACTGCATGACTGTGCCACCCTATGCAACGAGTCAATAATAAGGATTTAAGTAAGAGAGAAGATGCAACGAAGAGGAATTGATCAGAGCTCTTTTTGAAAATGACAGACATATTAATCTGTCCGTTATTACAGGCTATGATAATGAATTTAATTCAGGTCAGAGTTTGTTTCAACAGTGAAGCCTTGGTCAAAATTTAATGTTTTATAACAATCCATTGCAGGCAGAAGTACTAATACATTCATGCGACTATGCAGGTGACGTTGAAAGAATAGAATAGAAAGAAAAGAATAGGAAATTACAGTTAGGCAGTGGCAATAGCATCACATTCATGCTGGCTGCATGCCAGCACCACCTTCTTAACTTAAAGAGCAAATAATTTTAGTTACATTCAGAATTGAATAAATGGGTATATCCCAAAATCACAAATTTACCTTAAAGCATAGTTGTAATAACCACCTAGGAGGACCCAGGATGACTATTTCTTTTTGGCTCCCACTAACTCAACATATTAGGTTTACTGATTTCCCCTGCAGCAAGAAAATTACCCGTACTTTATAGCTGAACTTAAGTGATTGTCAATTAAAAAGAATTTACTGGCCATTATTTTCATTATTCAAGTGTGTTTGTTTCAAGACAATGCCAAGCCTTCTCATGTACCTGCTTGACAAATGTAAACTTTTGCCAGGTTTCCTTTATGTTTGACAGTAAACACAAAAGATGTGGAGTCTGACAAGTTAGGGGTGAACTACTAGGAAAGCTCCACAAAGCTCGGCTTGCCTTGCATTAGCTGGTTTCACAAAATCTAAAATCCTGCTCAAAGATAATAGGCATGACGATAGGGGCTGTGTGAGGTTACAGGTGAGTCTTCTTCCACAAAACATGGACCAACAGGTTATCAACTATAAATATAAATATAAATGACAAAAAGCAATGCTGGTACTCCAAATAAGACAAGAGAGGAATGCTGGTAGAAAATCATTAATCTTGTGAGGTCAGGAGTTAATATAGACCTGTTTATTTTACTACATAGTTTACTCTTTAAGCTACTATTTATTTGTAAAATGACAGCTACACATCACAGTACTGAAACTTTAAGCATGATCCATTTAAACATGCCGCTCAAAAGGGACATTCAGTTCTCACACTGTTCAGTAATGAAAATATGTGGAAATTGCTTTTGTCGTTGGTCAAATCAAAGTGAAACATATTCTTGATTAAATATTTTCTGAGATGAATACCAATAAACACACCTCAGTTTTTTAATCTGTGTGTACATATGCTCCTTCTGTAGTACAGTTAGTACAAGAACTTTAGATTTCATTTTACTAATTGCATACTGCTAATTTTCTGCCTGTGATTGATGCTGGTGATATACTGCATATGCATGTAATTTTCTCAGTTTGCTGAGTCTTGATTCAGTGTACCACACAAATCTACATTTTATAACAATTTTTTAAATCTTTGAAGTGATACCGGGTAAACTTCCAGTTTACTTCTGTACATCTTTCTCTGTCTCAGCTCCAACAGTTGCTAGCTAACAGTTGCTCCACCGAACTTGTTTTTTAATGTTGTGTATTTTTTTACTTGGCACCTTGGACATGAAATACTTTGCAAAAAGAGGCGAACTTATAGACGCTCATATCTATTATTGAATTTAAAGGAATATGGTGAAGGAGATGTGATTTTCTTTACAGTCTACTAGTGCTTTTGTAACAAGTATTTTTGCTGTTGTACATGCTGTATTTCTAATATGTTATGAGTGTGTATGGCTGTTAACTTGGTTAAGCTTCTCTTGTAAATTAGATTTTGATCCTTTTTGGACTTCCTGGTAAAAAATTGATTAGCTAAAACAAAAGCAGTGTAAACCAGACTTGAGGGAAAAATTAGGACACCATATAAAACACCTTTATGCATTTTCTGCATTACAATTGCTGCAAATTTAGTAAGTAATATGAGGAAATCAGGAGTAGCAGAGAAGTATGTGAAGGTGGTGCAGGACATGTATGAGGACAGTGAGACAGTGGTGAGGTGTGCAGTAGGAGTGACAAATGGGTTCAAGGTGGGGGTTGGATTACATCAGGAATCAGCTCTGAGCCCCTTCTTGTTTACAATGGTGATGGACAGATTGACAAATGAGGCCATGCAGGAGTCTACGTGGATTATGATGTTTACAGACAACATTGTGATATGTAGTGAGAGTAGGGAGGAGGTGGAAGAGAGCCTGGAGAGATGGAGGTATGCACTGGAGAGAAGAGGAATGAAAGTCAGTAGAAGCAAGACAGAGTACATGTGTGTGAATGAGAGGGAGGCAGGTGGAATGGTTAAGATGCAAGGAGTAGAGGTAGTGAAAGTGGATGAGTTTAAATACCTGGGATCAACCATCCAAAGC
>VUQH01069682.1:0-10911 GCA_015106775.1 Etroplus canarensis
ATACATTGCCAAGGGCAAACGAAAAGACTTTGATAAACTCTGGGAACCATATATAAATATGATGACAAATGAAAGTGTTAGATTTTTCTGAAATGATTTATGAATGCTGTAAAATGTGGCCCCCATTTTCTTTCTTCCTCCCGCTGCCCCCCCTCCTTTTTTTTTAAATTATTATTTTTATTTATTTATTTATCTAATTTTTTTTGCTCTTTCTTAATTTATTTTTTCTATTTTTTATTTTTTATGATGCAAGGGTATGCAGTCTGTGTGTGTAGTGGGTATATGTATGTATGTATGTGTATATGTTATGTGTTTGTGAAATAATTTTGAAAAAGACAATAAATATATTGGCAAAAAAAAAAAGTAAGCCAAATATAAAGCACACAGTGAGTAATTAAGGTTTTAATGTTCCACATCTTTAATGAAAAACATACCTTTATGCCCTCATTTCGTTAATGTTAGATATATTTAGTTCGCTACTGATTAAATACTTTTCTTCACTTGCATGTGTTTATTTGCCCAGCAGAGGGTGCAGTGTTATATTCTCAAGCCGTTCACTGACTACATTCTTCTGTTTTCCATGTCCTCCTAAACATACCATATCCTGTCTGTGGGGGGAGGTGGGATGTTGACAGCCAGAGTCCCACGGCATTCTTGCACCTCAACAGTGAGCAATAAGGGTGTGTTGGACACTTCCTCCATCTTTTTCTTAATGAATTCAGTCTCTGTGGCTTTCTGGAAGTACTTTGACTTGGCTATCTTGTCCACAAAGCGCATGATCTTGCTGGGTCTGTGGCCTCCCACATAGCTATGTGAGCAGAGGATGGAAACAGAGGAGGAGGGGAAACAAGGAGTGAGTCAGGTTCATAATTAATTCATAACGGCATCTCTTGCTACTCAGCACCCACTATGGATGGGCTATGTGTGGAAGTGACTGGGTGCTCCATTAAATCAGCAGTGAGCTTTCAAATAAGTGGGACTGAGTGGGTGAAGAGAAAGGGGAAAATATTCTGCTTCAACATCTCAGTATGAATCCTATTCTGCGCATTTTCAATTCAGATATGTGCTGATGTTGTTGTAAAGAGACATTTGCCCACCCCTCTCCTCCAGGCAGAACAGGTTTGTCACTAAGGAGCTCTGGAGGATCCTCTTCGTCCGATGAACCAGCACTGGACGATTCCTCATCACTGTCTGCCAGACAGTATGTCCGTGGCCTGGACCTGTCACACACATAAACACTCCAGTTACAAAGTCAGGCCCCAATGGCTTCACAAAGAACCATGACCAATCAATACTAATTCCCATTAAATGTATCCCTACTGAAATAAATCACAGGGACCTAATCTCCACTGATCCCACTCAAGAAAGAATCCAATAATCCAAATGTAAAACAAAATGTATTGTTTCAGTGACAGCAACTGTACGCATCCATTCCCAAACTCACCAGTTATTAGACAAATCCATAGTGGTAAGCGTCCAGAGGAAGGATTAGTATATAAAGAGAAGGGAGGAAGAGCCAAAACATAAAGGGGAGGAACTGTGAAAAACACATGTGACAACTAATATGGCTCTAAATGTAAATGTACCCAATTAACATCCAGCTCAGAGCTGATTCTGTTCAGCAGAAAATGTAATCCTTCAAGCATTTTAATTTGGCATTGTCACTGAGAATGTATTACAGGACAATAACAAAAACAAACATCAGGACAAACTGTGGAAGATAGCTCAAAAATCTGTAAGCTTTCTGAAATTCAGAGTAAGCTTCATTAGCTGTGTTATGTTTAAAAGAAGAAATGTACTTTTAAGTCTCACCATTCTTTCCCCTGCTCTCCAAGACCTTCGCCCTCCTTTCCCAGGCGGGCCAGGTTCATCTTGGTCTCGAGTGTCATGAGGAAAGAACCCGTGTAGGTGACCTCCAGATCAAACCACAAACCTGGACAGAGATTGAGAAAAATATATAAAGACTTACACTTTAAGGCTGAAACGATGCCGGCTGACAACCATACCAATACTATAGGGAAAATAATGTTACGGCTGGTGTTTACTTGTTGTGAGGTTAACTGATGAGCTCTTCTAGCAAACACTTAATAAGGTCATCTCTCAGGTAACAGTCCTTCCTTACTGGCTGACTTTATCAGGCTGTTTCCTGTTTACACATCAAACTTCTCTGCAGGGGGTAGGAGAATTATTCAGCTTTAGATTAGCCTGCTGTTTGCTCAGTGAATCCCAACTTCTAACTGTTGTAACCCTCCCTCCTCTTCATTGCCCACTCCTTATAAATACTCATTGATTTGTACAGTCTGTGCGACACCAGTGCCAAAAAGAACCTAAGTAAGCAGTTACAGCAGTGACGGCAGTGAAGCACATCATGGAAGACAGTGTCTCATTGTCTAGCACAAGACACAGGGGAGGAGAGACAATCTGGAGTTTCTAATTAAATTTGAAGGCGTCAACACATCTCTACCACATACATACTCATTGGTGTAGAACTGGGAAACATATCACAACAATACTGTATAAGATATTAATTTAAATCTTTGTCACTGTAATGTACAACAAATACATTATATAGTGAGGTGAATTTGTGAAACTTTTTGGGCTACACTGTAAATACACAGCTCAAAAACAACAATCACTTGATCATTACAGTATAACGAAGTCAGTTAAACTTCAGGTATATCAGTCTGACCAGTTAGGAACCATAAACCATTGTAAATCTATTTCACTAGCTTTTGTGCAAATGAAAGCGACAACAGGTGAAGAGACAACAACAAGACAACCTCCAAAAAGGAAAGGGTTTTGTCAGTGGTGGCCACAGACCTCTCTTTATCACTCCTGACAGATTTTTCTCTGGTTTTGCTTTTTGTTAGTGTCCTTGTCACTTCTGGCAGCATCAGACGATACCTGCAGGCCATTCAGGTTGCACAGGTAGTTCAGCTACTCTGGGATGGCACATCCATACATACATTACAAGAACGTTTGCTGTGTCTCGTGGCACAGTCTCAACAGTGTGGAGGAGATAACAGGTGGTGAGCTGTTACATGGACGGAGCCGTAGAAGGGCATCAATCCAACAGCAGAACCATTATTTGCTCTTTTGTGCAAGGAGGAACAGGAGGAGCACTGACCTCCAGCTGGTTACTCATGTGCATATTTCTGACCAAACTGTCAGATACAGACTCCATGAGGGTGGCATGAGGGCCCAACGTCCTGAAGAGGGATCTGTGTTCACAACGCAGCACTGTGTGGCTCGATTGGCATTCGCCAGAGAACACCAGAACTGGCAGGTCCACCATTGGTGCCCCGTTCTCCTCACAGGTTAGGCTGAGCACATGTGATGTCTTCAGAAGCCGACTAACCCACTGAAGGTCATTTTTTAGGGCTCTGTCAGTGTTCCCTCTGTTCTTTCTTGCCAAAGGAGAAAATACTGATCCTGCTGCAAGACCGCAAACCATAAACAAAAATAAAAGACAATGCAAGTGAATGAAGCTGTTGACAACCTATTTCTTCCTTTTCCCTTTAGCCACTTGGCTTGGCCCCACTTCTCTGTACTGTTTCTGTGCATCAAACTAGTCCCTTTGCTATGGCTTAAGGCGGGCAGAGTGAGTCAGTGTTACTGTAATGGATGAGAGGGAACCAAGACATGAAGTTTAATTACTGTGGCTTAATAGTGCAAGGCACACAGACAGGATAGACTCCAGAGGGGAGAGAGAGTGAGAATTGGAAGGTAGGGGATTATGTCTTTATATCTACTGAAAAGAGGACTAAGATGAAGATATGGTAGGGAAGGAGAAGAAGATGAGGGAGAGGGAGAGAACTGATAAACAGCCCAAGTTCTGGATGGACAAAGATAAAGCTGCAAAACACCCAGAAAACTGTGAAAAATATGTCACATCTAGTGTATTTTCTCCTCCTACCTTGGTGGTCCACAGAAGGCTTGGAGGCACGGAGGATCTTAGGAATGGAAAAGCCCATGTCTAGCTCCGTCAGAGTCAGCTCATTCATAACATATGGCAGCTGTGACACAAAAGTATGTAAAAAGAAGACACGAATACAGCTAACAGAAACACAAAATCATCTCTTAAACTTATCACAAGGAAAAACATTGTCCATATGCAAATTTGTACAAACTACTCACCCTGATCTTACTGAGCTTCATTTGGATCTTTTTGGAGACTACATTGGCCCAATACTTCTCTCCCAGGAAGTCCCAGAATATTCTTCCAAGAAAAGCATTGACCCAGGCCTCAGGCTCTGCAGTCTCTTCTGAACTCCTGCGCAACTGAAGAAAAAAGCACATACGTGTATTTAGTGTAGGTATTCCTCATTTTCTTGACATGCAGCAAAAAAGTCAACAAGTTTAATTTGTACAGTACATGTGAATTGAATTTGATATATTTCTATTGCCGGATAAATTAAAAGTATAATGAAGGTCTGAAAACTAAATTTTGACAAAGGGCCCTTCTTTTGAACAATAAAAGGTATGCCATGTATTTTTGTTGTAAATAAATAAAAGGTCTTTTTTAGTTCGCATTCCTTACTAAAACACATTATATGTATTCTTGAGGTTTAATACATCTGTTGACCTTCTTCATACCTACTATTGTTATATATACTAACTGGCCACTTTATTAGGTACACCTATTCACCTGCTCCCTAACGCAAATATCTAATCAGCATATCACATTGCAGCAACTCAATGTATTCACATAAGCAGACATGGTCAAGATGACCACCTAAAACCAAGACCTCAAACCAAGCATCAGAATGGGGAAGAAAGGTGATTTAAGTGACTTTGAATGTTGCATGGTTGCTGGTGTTAGTAGGCTGGTCTGAGTATTTCAGATACTGCTGATTTACTGAGATTTACCCAGTGGACCAGCTGGTGGTGGTGTAATGGTGTAGGGAATACTTTCTTGGCACACTTTGGGCCCCTTAGTACCAGTTGAGCATTGTTTAAACTCCACAGCCTACCTAAGTTTTTTTGCAGATTCAGTCCATCCCTTTAAGACCACACTGTACTCATCTTTTGATGTCTGCTTCCATGTCACAAAGCTCAAATCATCTCAAACTGGTTTCTTAAACACGACAATTAGTTCATTTTACTCAAATGGCCTCCACAGTCACCAGATCTCAATATAATAGGGATGTGGGGGAACACAAGATTCAAGTCACTGATGTAGCAACTGTGTTCTATCATGTCAACATGGACCAAAATCTCTGAGGAATATCTCCATCACCTTGTTAAATCTTTTCCATGAAGAATTAAGGCAGTTCTGAAGGCAAAAGCGGGTCCAGCTGGTGCAGTATATTATATTAATACTATTGTATTAAATAATACTGCCTGACTGAATCTAAAGAAAATCAGTCAGCCAGCAAGTTTAAAGAGTCCCCTAACTCTACATCCTCCTGTTAGCTTATGCAAAAAGTAGCAGGAGATAACCAGTGAGGTCCATGGCATTGCTTTGTTTTTCTTATGATATTGCCAAGTTTGTTGACAACTTCTCATGTGAGAATCAAATACCAATGCAAGCAGAATGGAGATAACAAAAAAGTTGTTATGTATAAATGAAAGGCTTTGTGGATCTAATGTCATTATTCAGAATAGATCTTTTTTGTTTATTTTTTCCAGCACCAACTGTCATATCAACATAATAGCAAACAATAAACAACGAATAAAGACAGAGCCCACTCAGAAACCCATTGCTTCAACTGAGCTACCAGTGGTTGGAAACTGTCTGGGGTACCTTTAAGTGACAATACACTGATTTAGTTGACATTACAGTTAAGATGTGCAAACCCCAGGGGCTTTTCGTTGATGCCCATTTTGTTTGGTTTTTTTTTGCTTTTTTTTGTTTTTGTTTTCTTTTCTTTCTTTATTTATTTTTTGCCAGATGTTGATGCCCATTTTGCATGGGTCTCTATTTCTTTTCAGCCTTACATGTATCCATCTCTCATACCTTTCTGGTGGTTTGGGGGCTGCTCTCAGGGCTGTTCCCAGGGCTGTCAGTGGCAGTCGGGCTTTTTGGTGGTGGTTGGGGACTCACATATTTGGCCATGTAGACATTGTAGTCCAACAGCATCTTCTGCCTCAATCCTGCAGTAGAACCACAGGAGGGTGCAGCAGAGGTCTCTCTGTGGCGAGACTGAGATAGCTCATCCAAGCTTCCCCGGCTGCTGCTCCTGCTGTCAGCCTCCAGGCCTCCAGCAGATTGAATGCTGCTACTGCGACTGTGGGAGGGTAAGAAGGCTACAAACGGACAGGGGAAAATGGAGGATGTGAAGAGTAAGGGGAGGGGGTATTTTGTTACAATTATGCTTCAACAACATTTTTAGTGATTCCACTTTCATATACATAATGCTTGCTCGACATTCTGTTTAGCCTTGGACAGTTATCATCTCTTCTGTATTCCTTTCTCACATCATACTGCAGCACTCCGAATTAGAAAGCTTTACACTGGATGACACACATCCTTCCAGGAATCCAGCCCTACCTTTACTACCTTTATCTCTTGACTCACACAATTCTGGCATTGCTTTTTGTATAGTGCCTTCTCTTTGCAGATTTATATCCCACTGTGGAAACTGATGCTATAATATGCTGATTCTCTGTGCATGTAATCCTGCTGACCCATCACACTTATCGTTCACTTAGTTGAGGGGATTGGCAGTCCCTAAGCTGAGGCTTATGCACAGATCTGATTGCTGTGCAGTTGCACACTCTGTAGAATGGCTATTCTTCCTGTGGGGAGTGATGTGTGTCAGTTTAAATACAGCAGGTGCATGAAAAGGATGAGCAAGACAGATAATAAATGCTTTACATGTGTGTGTTAGCACCTTGTACTGTAATAATTTGCATAGGTCAGTCTGAAGCTCACCACTCTTGCAAATGCCAGGCAGACTGCCTCCTCTCCCCTCTGACTTCATTCGAGATGCTAGAAGAAATCTGTGGAACCACTCTTCCTTTTCCCGGCCTGTCCTCCCAAAAAGGTAGATAGTAAGATCTCCTCCTCCAGAGGCTGGCCTTTTGGGTTCCTCTGATGATGCTGGACCTTCTCCCTTCTCGCCCTTGTCAATTTTATCTACCTTCTCACTTTGAATTGCTGATTTTTCGTCCCCAGCTTCCGGCCGCTCTCCCTGGGCCTTGGACATGAAGTCATCCTGTTTGGCCAGCTCAATGCAAATAGGGTATTTCTTGTTCCAAACTCTCTTCCTTGCCAAGCTTTGAGGCATCAGGTATATCTGTGGGTATAAAGACTGACTTCACTAAATCAATCACACAAACATAATGAATGATGCCTTGTTGTTTTTATGACAGTGGAATGCCTACAAAGAAAGGGAGACAAACAAAAATCTGTTCACACTGCAGGTAGGAATTTTGATCTGGAAGATTTGCCTGAGGGTATGAATAAAAACAACTAGGGACAACATTTTAGGAAGATGCCTGCTTTTTGTTGATAAGTAGCTAAGTTTTTGCATTATTCAGGGCTACAATGATACGTCTATTTTTTAAACATAACATATTTCATTCTGGCATAACTTACTGCTATAGCCTGACAATTCCCTAGTATGGATTTTAGCATTCCACACATGCTTTTTTAGCTGGAGGTTGTATTCCTGTGGTGTTGTTGGCTTGGAGAAGTATCAGATCTAGACAAAATGACCATGAGCACAAATTGGACCTCCACGGACATTCTTATTGTATGAGTATCTGAATAAACTACACACTAAGCATCCGCAAATAATAACCAAGAAAGTGCACTTTAGGAACCAGAAAAAGAAGAGCAGGTTATGGATGAATAATGAAACCTTTGCTCCTTAATACACTGACATGAGACATGTCTGTTCTGCCTTGAGATATGGAAAACTGTTGAGCCAGCGCACCAATACACAAGACACACAACTGTGTATACAAGGTCAGCGGCCTGTGATATTCACTCCATGTTTACACACAGTATGTGAGTCACAGACTGTGATTGTCACTGAACATGACCTATTAGCAAGCATGGAATCGGGCAAAGGCAAATGTGAAGGGACGTGTGCTTGATGTCACTATCTGTTAAGCTTATCATCAAGTACGTTAATACCCTAGGAAGCCAGCAGAGACACACATACATTTAACACATTAATTTCCCTGTCATATTCTCCCTTGTCTTAGATGTGGAGTGGTGTTCACAAGCGTAATAAAATCTCTCTTTTCAAGGCCAGCAAGTTTCTTCAACCCCCGCACCTTGCTGTCAGTGAGATCGTAGATCTTCTGGCTGATGTACGTGACGTCAGGTTTAGGCTCATTGTGTGTGGCGCGACGGGAGATGTTCCGGTTGGGTTTGGACAGACGCAGGACAGAGCCTTCTAGGCGGACGTAAACAGAGTGGGTCAGGGTGGCATGGTACATCTCCGGGTCATAGCTGTAGATCTCGTTCATCCAGCCCTGAGAGATTGTGGGGTGAAGAAGCAGAAGAATACTCACTGACACTGAGTTAAAACTTGCTGTCACAACACAAATATGCACGCACATCAGACTCCTAGTCAATTACCAGTGTTCTTTGTAGCTGAATGACTGTCTTTGGATATACTTGATTGCCTTTGCAGCTGTATACAAAGTACAATTTCCCATTGTGGGACTAATAAAGGACTATCTTATTTTATACCAGAGGAGTTAAGAGTTCACTCAAGTGAAGCAAGGAACCTCCAGGGCTGAAAAATGAAGCCAAAAAACTTTAGTTTCTTGAATTCCCACTTGAAGCTGGCTTCAAAAGTGAGCCAGTCACCATAGTGTCCCATCTTAAAATTCCCAGCTTTACATCAGAAATAAGCAAGTGCACAACCTGGAACAAATAAAATGCAAATATTTGCACTAATAAACAGGTATATGTATTTGTGCCATACACCCATACAGGATATGGAGCCTTGCTAACATAGTTGATAACTTGGCATACTACCCTCATGTTTCAATATGAACATAATGCAAAAATTGAAGCAAAAAAAATCAGACATAATGGTAACTATGTTCATATAGGCTACAGTCAATGAGAAAACGTGGTGTTTTTGCTACTTAAGGCTTTTGGATTTTAATTAAAATACTACAATGTTTGAACTTCCCCTATGAGGATGAATAAAGTATCTATCTATCTATGAGACAAAACATACACTACCCTCCAAAACAGCGTTAATGTTCGACTGAAATTTTACTGCACTGTTTACATATTTTTGGAGGGCAAAGCAGAAAAAGCTGCTGTAGTGAAAGTTTACCATCTGTTTGTCATTTTTCTGTTCATCTTTGCACTAAAAAAGTATGGCTTTGACTTTTAATTTACTGTAAAAATGTTGAACATGGAGTCCTTCACTCTTGCTACACATACAGTACACACATTGGCCAATTTATTAGGTTTACCTTTTATAAGGCTAAAAAAATGTACCTTTGGCTGCTCCCTTGTATTCTCCCCAAGGGGTTGGCGCCTGTGATATTAATCTGTATCAGTAATTTGGCAGAGGTTTTATGCTGGATGCTCTTCCTGATGCAACCATCCATGGTGAGAGGGGCCTGTGTCCCCACCTGGAATCATCTTGTAAGGCTAATGTGTAAAACCACTATACTACTGTTAACTGGAGCAAGTGTCTAAAGTGATTTAAGTGGCTTTGAAAGTGGCGTGGTAACGTGCTAAACAGACTGATCTCCGTATTTCAGAAACTGCTGATCTACTGGGCTTTTTCCTCACAACCATCTCCAGGGTTTATAGAGAATGTCCAAAAAAGAGAAAATATACAGTGAGTGCCTGTTCTCTGGGTGAAAATGTCTTGCTGATGCCAGAATTCAAAGGAGAATGGCCAGATTGTTTCAAGCTGACCAGAAGGAAAAAGCAACTCAAACATTTGCTCAAACCAAGTTATGCGTAAGAGTAGCTATGAAGATATGAAAGCACAACAACCTTGTAGCAGATGGGCTACAGCAGCAGAAGACCATTCCTGCCAGCTAAGAACAGGAAACTGAGTCTACAGTTCCCACTGACTCACCAAACATAGCCAAGAGAAGATTGGAAACATACTACCTGGTCTGAAAAGTCTTGATTCTGCTGTAAAATTCCGATGGTAGGGTCAGAATTTGGCATCTACAACAAGAAAGCATAGATCCATCTTGCCATGTATTAATGGTTCAGGCTAGTAGTGGCGGTATAATGGTGTAGGGGGTTATTTTCTTGACATGCTTTGGGCCCCTTTGTACCAACTGTGCATCGTTTAAACAGACTACCGGAGTACTGTTGCTAACTACAGCCATCCCTTTATGACTACTGTATACCTGCCTTCTGATGTCTGCTTCAAGCATTATAACATGCCATGTCCCAAAGCTCAAATCATCTCAAACTGTTTTCTTGAACATGAAAATGAGTTGACTGTACTCAAATGACCTCCACAGTCAAGTCAGTCCAGTAAAGCATCTTTGGGAAATGGTGGAGTGGGAGATTCACATGATGGGTGTGCAGCTAACAAATCTGCAGCAACCTTGTGGGAGATTCACATGATGGGTGTGCAGCTAACAAATCTGCAGCAACCTTGTGCGATCATGTAAGTATGGAACAAAATCTCAAGAGGAATACTTCCAGCAAAGACAAATGGGGGCACTAGCAAATTGTACCTAATAAAGTGGCCAGTGAGCATGTATAGGACATTTGAAAGAGTTGCAGTCTTACACGCCTCTCTGCAGTTTCTCTCCTCCTGTCACCCCCCCCAAAACCCCATCCCTATAGAGGCTGTGTCTGCTCCCAGACCACCTAAAAGAAATCCACCAAAACTCAGTAAAAAACGAGTTGACCGTAAAAATTCCCAAAGAAAGAATAATGCAACCATTCCACCTGCACCAAAGAGTAAAACAATTAAATGTGGACTATACTAAGTCCCTATTAGTGAATGATTT
>VUQH01069695.1:0-11052 GCA_015106775.1 Etroplus canarensis
GGCACCGGAGGCGGTCGTTGTTAACCCGGGCCGCGACCGACCCGGTATGGAAGTCGTGTTATGAATCTGCATATTTGATCTGGCAAAGTTTTTATGCCGGATGCCCTTCCTGACGCAACCCTCACCATTTACCCGGGCTTGGGACCGGCACTAGGACTACACTGGCTTGTGGGCCCCTGTGGCTGGTTTGGGTTGGCTCTTTAGGGCGCTAATAATTTTGACCCTGGCAGTTTTGGGTTTTGTGGAATATTTTTGTTTCTGTGTGCAAAGTAAGATAATGTAAGCATCCAAAATAAAACTAGGATATTTAGAAATGCTATGTAGAAAATTCCTTGCTCTCTTAAAAAAGCACACGGGAAACTTTTGAAGAAATTTGGGGGGTGGTGTGTAATAATCTTGTCCTCATTTGTACCTTAATGAATCAGGACACACAAAAAAACCAAAAGTTCAATGGAGAAAGTGGTGAGATATGATCTGTGCAAAACACAACATGTTACTCAGGCTCAAAAGAAAACAAACAATAAATGTTCACAAATGGACAATAAACCCACTTGTGTAAGTAATTAAAGGCAGCAACTGATATCCAGATAATTAATCTTGTTGCTCTTACTGAGTTCCTTCCTTATATTGTCAGAAGATCTCAGGTTCCTACAGTTCCTAAAGCAACTATATAGTCAGACATTTTTGGTAAGTGGCCCAGATAAACAAAAGTGGCCAAGCTTTGCAAGAACCACTTGTTCCTCAGTGGCAACAACAAAATCAGACGGTGACACTGTTAGATGTGCTGATGAAGTGGGGCAGAGGTGACAGTTTTCCTGCGCCCATGTTTGGCAACAGACGTTTGACAAAAACATTGGACACCCGCAGTCACCTGAGAGGCTATTCACATGACAACCCACAAGGTCATTGTGGGTGTGCAAACACACACACACATTCATATTGGTATACTTCTAGGGGCCAGTAATCACTGTGCGTATTCTTTTAACTCCTGGCCATAACCCTACACTTACACTAATTTCTACTTCATCTACTACAAATTATGGATTTTTCACATTAACGTGAAAGGCAGTCTTTGGTTTCCATTCAATTTAGTGCACAATGGAAATGCTTTTGAAAACACTAATCCATGAAGTCTGGTTTAATCTTTGTCAAGGCTACATTATTCTGTAACAAAGCACTAGGTTTTTAAAATCTATTACTTTACAACAATGAAACTGTAATGCAAGAAAAAACAGGTCTTGATGTTCACTTCTGCTGGAATACCTCTACTGAAACTAGTTAGAAATGTCTGCATGTTGTTACAGAAATGGCCCAGAGGTATTTGGTATATGCTCTCAAATGCAATCAAAATGTAAAACACTATACATCATTTACTCCAAATATGTAATACATATTAAGCCACTGGTACTGTACGTTTACAGGGAAGAAATCCTTAAAGAAATGTACAAAAAGTAAGAGACATGAGGGGCAACTGGGAGCACAGGCACTAAGGTGATGCCTGGTCAAATTCAAGGGCAGAATCAGGTGACAGGGCTTATCGCCCATTCAGCTACTGGGTCAGTCATGTCAGATGGCGCCTGAGGTGTGGAGAGAGCTGTGTCACATGGGTCATTTGGGGGTATTAGTATTACTGGTGATAGTAAGAAAGAAAACAATAGAAGGATTTTATTGATGCAAGATATAAGATCTGCAGTAGCCATTAGTATTTAGGACTTAAAAATTTAAAGTGGGATGGGCAGAAAGACATGGCAAATAAAATCATGGCTTTCAGGAAAGTAAAGTTATGCATTTAGTATTGTTCAAAAATGTAAGCAAATCCTTCTACAGGATGCACTATTACTAAAGAAACACAAGAAGAGAAAAGAATAAAAAAAGGTTTTGACATGAGTGTAAAAGTTCAAAGTGTGGGAGAGAAATGTGCAGCACAAACTGCCGTTTACCTTTCCGACAGGGACTGACTTTCAGGACACCAGTTCCCAGGCACTCCGCTGGGCTGACACAGAAACCCTCGTTGTCTGGGTTCTCCTCTTTGCTGGCCAAAACAGACCTTGGTGGTGTGAAGCGGTACGCTGGGATTCCTTTCACCTCGACATCTTTCTCAAACTCCATGTAGATCGTCCTGGAGGTTAAAGCAAACATCATCATTAGATGTTTTTTTTTACAATTCTGTTAGTGAGTAAGATTTTTTTAAATTTGTTGAGTCATTGATTTCTGTCTTTACTACACTACTACGAAATTTCTTTTTTGTGATAGGTTTTGGTTCATAATTTCTTTATCTTATGTAGAGTTCAGAAGGGTGTACTACAAAGTATACAAAGAATAATAGGTTACCGAGCTATATTGAGCTTAAAGTCAGAGTTTTCAATGTCAAGGTGGTGGCTCTCTTATAAGCTGGCTCTACCACCAGGGTAACTAATGCTGAACACATAACTTGGTCCAGAACAGATTATCTTCAGAGTTTTGGTTTAAAATCAGCTGGAAGAGCCATGTTTTCACTGACTATTTTATTTACAGTATACTTTTGAGTGCTTTATAGACTGTCTGCCATAGAAACACCTTTTCTGTATGCAACCTAGTCAGTCATATCTTGCTTATATCACCAAATGACTCCCAGCTGTAAAGTTACAGCAGCAGCACACGCTCTATGCATCATATGTAACGGGAATTTGCATACATTCAGTTGGTAATGCAGAACATGTATAAATGTTTATATGTTTGATCCTAATCTGCTGCTAAGGCTCTTTCACACTAAATGAAGCTACTTAAATTGAGATTAGAAAATGGATTTGTTACATTTTTGTCTACTCATCACTGACCACTCCACCAAAAAAGTTAGTTTCACTTTGATCTGGTGACAAACCAAACTGATTTCCACATCTCCTTTATTAGGCTGTGGTAAAGGGTCAGAACTTAAAGCATCAAGTAATGTTTAAATGCATCATTTTACAGTTTCAGAGCTCCAAAGTGCAACTGCCAGGTTAGAACTAAAGAGCAGCACAGAGCGTGCACTGAGCTGTAAAACAAATACATTAATTCGAATTAATATATTCATTTTACCACTTGATGTGCTCTTGATGATCATGATTTAGCAGTAAAATAAATACTTGTGCTTTCCAAGATTAATGATTTCTTTCAACATTACTCTTATCTGATTTGCAGCAAAAGTGTTGCATATTATATTTTGATGACCTTTATGATGGCTATCACCTATTCCTCTGATGGACGAAATCCAAAGTCCATTGATCTCAAGTTAACATTAAGCTTTAGTGCGCTGTGTTGATCAAATGAAGTGAATGAGTCCTGAAGTTATAGGCTTTTTAAAGTATAATTCTTTAGGTTTTGCCTTGTGGCTCTTGAGCTACAGTTGAAAGATATTAACAAGGGGTGATTTTCTACTAAGAACACTGGGACTCTCCTAGACGCCCTAAGTATGATCAATTGTGACTGCTGAAGCCTTCACACAAAATTATGAATACAGCTTTTCTAGTAAGAAATGGGGCTTTGGAAAGGAATTTCTTAATAGGCGATGTGAACACGAGAAAAACATGTTTTAATTTTCTAATGTGCACCAGAGTGCAGTTTTAAGACAGACTGTCATTGTGCATTTAACTATCAAGCAAAAAAACCCCCGCAAACTGACTTTGATTTCTAGAAGTGAGAGAGGAAGAACATGGATACACTGACTATGCTGAAATCCTGTGGGGGCACTTCCTTATCGAAACACGGGGGGGGGGGGGGGGGGGGGGGGGGGGTATTGTGAGGTTGACCTTCCTTTTGTACTGGGAGCAGAGAAACTGCAAATCTTTGTTGATGTTTTTTCAAAGTCCAAGGGAACCGAGCAGTTCATCCTTGTCATATGAATCTGCAGCTTTGTCCCGCTGAGGGAATCCTGACGATTCTCAGCAAGAACAAAGCCCTCTATACAGTGTCTGCCAGCTGGTTGGCAGGGTGCAGCCCTTTGCTGCGCGGCCCACCAGTGTGCACAATACTGTAAAGACCTTTCCCTTGACCTTGGTGAGAGAAGCCAAGTAAAAATCTTATGTGTTTCTACATGAGAAAGGCTTGGCCTTGTACTGTTGGGATTGAGGCTGTAACATTCTGAATTAATTTCAGATGAAGTAAGCACAGACGTTCTTTTGGATCTAAATCCCAAATATATTTGTCAATCTAAAAACAAGTAATTTATTCTAATTTAAACTCGAAGTACCATCTTTCACCTGTAAAAGACGCTTAATATCTCTCAGACCAGGGCCAATGCTTTTGTGGGATAACCTGGGTCTGATCTGGGTGAACTCGAAACAAACCAATGTGCTGAAGAGGTCATATTTTTCCTTAATGATTACTCTACATTAATCTTCTTGCAGTAAAAGCTGGAAAAAGAACATGATATCTGTGGTAAAATCCAGATTTACCTCTGGATCAAATTCAAATTTATTTTGTTTCTAGTTTTTTATGTGGACTTGGGCTTTGTTTACTAATTGGTAGATATATCAAACATGAGTAGCTCATCTCACAATCCATCACAATTCACAGATTACTGTAATGTGTGAAGTACAGAAAGAGAGTGATATCTTTTCTTGACATTGGTTGGCTATACTAAAAAAGCTAATGACAATAAAATGATGTTAGTATAATGGTGATAGGAAGGCCCCAATCACACCTTCCTAATGTGGGAATCAGTGCTTCAGCTGGATGACCTGAAAAGTGGAAACTAAAGTAATATTTGTCTAAAAAAATCCAGCTTCATCATTTTCCTTGTAAGATCCAGAAGCACCACTCATTTTTCGGCCAGAGAGCTGAAATCAAATAGCAACCTACTACTCCTCTGAGGGTATATACCTACTAAGTTTGGTGAAGCTTCTCGAAGTCTGTTGTGAGTTACTATGATAAGTTTGCAAATTTCTACAGAGGATGCAGCCGTGGTGGCAGTGTGAAAAGGTCAAAACCAAACTATCTCCCAGATGAAAGTTAGGAGATAGTATAATAGATAGAATACATATAATTAAACTGATATGAGACTTATAGAAATGGAAACTGTACAATCCCTTTTATTTTGATTTCTTAGCTATTCTTTTAAATGACAGAGAGCAAATGAAACCAGATCTTTTAAACTACAGGAAAGATGAACACGTGACAAATGGCATGTTAAGTTGGTAGTCAAACAATCACACCTGTTGACAATTCATCAGTATCTGTAGCCTTTTGTAGCTCAGCTGTCAAATCGTGGACCAAGGGGTTGCTACCCCGTCAGCTTGCAGATGGGAATTCTGGTGCTTCAGATCAGTTCCGTGTGTTTTTTAGCTTTGGTTTTAACACAAAGTGGTGTTAATTGAGCACATCGTACACAGACTTCAGGCTTTCTGTGTGAAAGGTTATCACATATGCCTGAATGGAACATTCCCTCTTTAAATTATTGTATTAAGTACAGGAAACAAGGAGGGAGTCTTCCCTTTAGTCGCAGTAACACAGACGCCACGATGACACAATCAACCCAAGCATAAGTAGGTGAAAGTGTTTTGCAAACATCTGGTATAGAGGTTTTGACACATGTCCAATCAGAGTCAAAGGTGAAACCATTCCACTCCAACAAACTGCTTCTATGCTCAAAAAAAAGTAGATGATGTCTGAAGCAGCTTCTCTTTTTTAGGTCATGTTATTTTCTACACCACAAACACTTGTTATCAGTTATCAGGGAGCAGCACTTCTATTTTGCAACAAGGTTTGGGATTAGATTTGCTAAATTAAATCCCAACATCAGTCAGACAGTGTGTGAGAAACAATTCTCAGTCATCAAGCTTTCCATCCTGATTCAGAAATCCTGGAGGATGTTTCAGAAATTTTCAGTGTTCCCACAAGCATTAGTTAATAACATTTATGGCAAATATTTATTTGCCATAAATGTTATTAACTAATGTTTTCTGGAAAGGGGCATTTTAGTCTTTCAAACAGTCCTTGCGCTTTAGGCAGACAAAGTCAACAGTAAACAGAGGTTGTTTGTACGCTATCAGGATTTTATGGTAACAGGCCATGGGATCCAAATCCTGTGAACATTATTTCCATATCAGCTGTAAAAGCCTGTGAAAGCCAGTTTGTCATGTACTAGAACTAGACAACACCATTTCCAGTTAAAATGTCCCATATGGGACACTGAGTAAAACCAGGATGATAACCCAGTTAGTTACAGCCAGATTACTTTTTTAGAATGACACAAAAAATATAAGTAAATCTTTGTACTTGAGTTAGATGAATGGCAGTGGCTCCTTCTCTCTTCTGATGCTAGATTTAGGCGATGTGTCTGACCACTGTTGTAATGTTCTGCTACAGCCAAACTCAAGCAGAAACCTCTGAGGCTGAAAAATGAAGTCAAAACTGTAGTTCCTGCAATGGCCACTTGAGGCTTGCTCCAAAAGTTAGTGATCAGCCATACACTCCCATGGAAAAAAGCCAAACTTTGCAGCAGAAATAAACATGTTCACAGCCCTGAATAAAAAAGGTCTGGGTCTCAATAGCTAAGTTCTCCCTTAAAGCTTAAAAATCTGCAATGGGGGTATGACTGCACTGAGTGACAGGTAGGTGCCAACTAAGCTGCTACCTGTCTGCGAGGCTTCAACTCAGCTATTTCGAGTCACCGAATTGAAACCATCGACCACATTTGTAGTGTTGGTACCTTTTGGAGAATATTTTTATGCAAATATCTGAATAATATGGCTGGCTGTTATACCAAAAGCCTACTCAAGATGTCGGTGATGTCTGTGTGTTAATGCTAATGAGCAGGTACCTGTGTAACGCACCTATACAATATATAAATCTAGCCTGCTAACCAAGCTTGCTAGCAAACATATTTGCTGAGAAGATACAAATTGGTGCACAAAACTTCACCACAGTGGAGAAAATGAAACGTCTGATGCCTGGGTAAGGATCCCCTTCAATGGCTTCCCTGAGACAAAACCTACACCCCTAGGTAGCAGGAGGATGCTGAACTGTACCTGCACAGGTCTGGAGTGAAGATGTAAATGCGTTCATTCTTCTCAAGCAGGGGATGGAAAGCACTTCCATCTGATCCAACGATGCTGTTGCTATAGTCAGAGTTCCAGAAAGTCAACTGCCTACAAAACAACCAAAAATGGTTTGGGGAACAAGCATACTTGAACTTAAAATCAAAGTGAGTACTTCCAATGAAAAGATACACGATTTTCATCTTAATAACTGTAAATTCCAGTGGTATGTTTTGATGATCAAACAAGTTTTTATCTGAAAGTCACAATTCAAAAACAAAATTCCCATGAGTACAAGGGTAATTAGAGACTCTACGGAAAGAGAGACAATAAACTTGGATAAGAAAGTTCAGTAAAAGTCATTTTAAGGCATTTCAAGCATCAGGATATCCTGCCTGTGCTCTGTGTCAAAGGCAAAGATCAGGACGAACAGGCAAACAGACTGAAAGGCAGTCAGTGCATCTCTGTTATTGGCAAAAGGCTGTGGATTTCACAGGCTTGTTAATACAAAGGTTACCCAATAAAATTTCATCACTCTGAACGGAGACAGTGAGTGTGTTTGTGTGAGACTGCATCAGTGCTACCTTTGGCCTTTCCATGTCTCGACCCGTCCATAATCCATGTAGTTGTGCTCTCCAGTGTGATAGACAAATTCTCCGTTACTACTTCCATTTTTCTAGACCAAACAAACATTCAAAATATGTTTTTCAAATGTCCTTCGTGGAGGAAAAAAGCTTCTGCTGATATTTTCAGGACTTCATGGGGGAACTGTTTAAAAAGTAATTAGCAGATGTTTCCTTTCATAAGCTGTTAAAATCCATCTGTTTATATTATTTGTTAGAGCTGTACATGCCTTGTACATGAGGCCAAAGACCTTCTCTACTGCAGGCCTGGCTACAGCAATGAGAGCCAGCAGGGGGTCTTCATAGCCCCAAAGCAGTTCATCCACAGTCTTTGTAGTGAAAACCTCACTTTTGGCAGCTTTTATCATCACATTTGTCGATAGTGACTTAAAGAAATTGCCTTTTGCCTGCTCCATAACAGCCTGGAGACAGAAAACGGAGCATTCATGAGAAAACATACAAAATAATGTGGGATAAAGTAGAGGGTGGTGGCTGACACTGAGATGGGACAGAGGAAACAATAGACAATGTTCAGTAACATCATGTTACAGAGTTAACAATCCTCTTTCCCCCACTTGGATTTCCAATTCCCTCTACATTTAGTTCATGACTCACCCAGGCAGGGATGTTGACAGTGGTGATGTGATCCACAGCTGGATCACCCACAGACTTCTCTCTTAGGAACACAAAGCTTTTGGTGTTGTATGCAGACACCTTTGAGCCATTTTCTGTCATACTCACATTATCCTTATACCTGTACTCCCTGTGAAAATACAAAATAAAAAATTATCTTTTTTTACATTTATAATGAGATATTTAGAATTATTCCTTATAAAAGCTTAGAAAGCTATTCATTTTAAGTTAGGTTTTCATCAGAATGTCATAACAACAAATTACAACCAATAATCATTTTGGGATTAGCCAACCCAAACTATTACTTAGATTCTAGGAGTAGATTATCTTGACATGCAATGTGGCTGTTGAAACAGTTCTGGTGCTTCAGCAATGAATCTTGATTTAAGGTTTCAATATCTACATCTAGAAGTGATTGTCAGGATTCATGTGATAAAGTGGGCAGAATATGAAAAACCATACAGTGTGATCTTTATAACATTAACACTGGACACTGACATTTGATTTCACCATTGTTCAGGGTTATTTGTGAAAAATAACATAAGTCAATAGAGCATAAAAGTGGAAGCAGAAAAGCAGAAGCCTAAGGGCTGAGTAAATAACACTTGTTTCTTTCATCTCCATTTTTGGAAGAAGTTGTTTAAAATAAGACTTTACTCTGCAAAAACTAATTTAGAGGTTTTAAACTGTGGCTATGCTCCAAACTGTGAGACCTGAGGCAAAAACTGGAAATGTAATTGGCAACATAGCAGTGCAATAAGGATCTTATATGTGTGGTCTCTGAACAAGCATTGAAATTTGACCTCTAAAGTAAAGCATTGTGTCAGAAAACGTACTTTACAAAGCACTGTTTATAATTCAACGATTTCCTAAAAGTCTTTTAATTGCTTTTACAGTTAACACAGAGTAAATGCACATGAAATACAATCCATTGGCTGACACAGGTCTGCAAGCATAAAGGGAAGTTGTGCTTTTGCTTCCTACCTGTATGTGTAGGGTCCAACCTGTTGGACCTCTGGCTTGGCCCCTTGAAGAAACTCATTCACATTGGTCACATTGAAGAAGAAGTACTCCATGTAGACAGGAGGGGGAGGTTTTTTCCAGGACTCAAACACACGGCTGCCCTCTACCAAAACAATCTCCTGTTGAGACAAAGTATACATCTCAGTTTAGGAGTCAGTGCGTTTAATTCAAACTTCAGATATGCAAGAATTTGACACACAAACTCTGACTGCACAGACATTTTACCACTACATATGGGATTTGACTGTAGAGGTGTTTGCAAAAAGTCCACATTTTTGCAACAGCAAACATATTTCGAAGTTCCCACAGTGTCTTCCTAGTAAAAACAACCCAGAGAACAAAAACATCCTTGGGGGGTCGAGGAGGGGGGCTGCTTTTTTTGAGTGTCAGACAAGAGCTTTGGCTGCACCACATGAATGGTATGAGGGGAGACCCTTCCACCGCTCCATTGTCAGCAGTTGCCACTGACAACGGGCACTCAGAGAGCCGCTAACAGATCATGTGATGCAAAAAGCTGGATACACACTGTTTGCGCAGAATGCCAACCTTAATGATCTCTGCCACATTCCTCAATCCTGAGCCCCATGAGGCCCTGGAAGTGAAACACGGGCAACTATTCTGTTTTGCTTTCACAGCAAACATCATTCCCTGTGGACAACGATGCTCCTGCTCACAGCAGGAATATTTTGAAATATTGGCAAAAAGAGCAAAGAGAGAAGGGTGTGAGAGGATTAGTATTCCTTTCAATAACACATAAAGAGAAAATCTCACTTTGGCCTAATTGTGTCAGATTTGTGTTAAAGTTAATAGCTGTAAAAATAATTCCAGAACAGCTAAACATGCCATTACTTCAGGGGCGTGCGTACACACCCCCTCCTCCTCCTTTAGGGTCCCTCTCTACTTGTTCAGAGACAAAAGATTAACTGAGTAGCCATGGACAATAAAGCTGTCACCTTAGATTGAGGAAGGGAGAGCGTGGTCTTTCTATGTTCTTTTTTTCATGTTTTGAACAATCAATAGGGTAACCCTCCCAGCATGGCACATAAAATACATGGAAAACAGGAACAGAAAACACCTCTTATCTCAGCACTTACCACTGCTGTACTTGCACCACTCCCTATATGAAAACACATGTGGCAGGTGAATACACAAATACTTAAAGCTAGTGCTTTGATGTGGAGACATTCACATACATAGATGTGAACAAAACTGGGCACAGCAAGAGGCTATGGTATTCATTAAATCCTCCACTCGTGGCGTATGGGCTTTGCTTGCTTTAAATGGGTTTGCCCCAGAAGCGGTCAAAACACCCAACAAAGCTAACCAAAGAACTATAGTCCAACCTTGATGTTACTGAACCCATTAAAACCATATCTAACTCCATTCAGTTTGACACTGTCCATAAAGCCAACTCACAGCCAGCTTGCTGAAGCCAGCTTGCTGAAGCCAGCTTGCTGAAGCCAGCTTGCTGGTAGAGGTATGGTTTGGCACAAACACAACCAAGATGATGCAAGTTTGGTTATATTAAAATCGTACAACTTGAATTACATGAATTTAGAGTTATTCGTGTAATATTTTTTCACTATTACCCACACTAGTAGAATGGGCTTGGAAGCCAATCTCAGCCCATTACTATGGTGTAGAATCAAATCATCTTCTTCTTCTTTCGGCTGCTCCCATTAGGGGTCACCACAGCGGATCATCTGCCTCCATCTCACCCTATCCCTTGCATCCTCTTCCCTCACACCAACCCTCTGCATGTCCTCCTTCACTACATC
>VUQH01069696.1:0-20016 GCA_015106775.1 Etroplus canarensis
AACAAAAAGACTTTGATAAACTCTGGGAACCATATATAAATATGATAACAAGTGAAAGTGTTAGATTTTTATGAACGCTGTAAAATATAGCCCCCATTCTCTTTCTTCCTCCCCCCATCCCCCCCTTTTTTAAATTTATTTTTAAATTATTTTTTTATTGTTTTTTATTTATTTATTATTCTTATTTATTTATTATTCTTATTTATTTATTTGTTCATTTTTTCATTAATTTATTTTTATTTATTTATTTTCTATTTTTTAAGATGCAAGGATATGCAGTCTGTGTGTATGTATGTGTATATGTTATGTGTTTGTGAAATAATTTTGAAAAAGACAATAAACACATTGGCAAAAAAAATAAAAAACTTGACATCTCATTTCAATATAGGATAGCATTTCTAAAAATGTTAACAAGATGATTTCTTTCTTCTGGCAAAGAACCTTTATATTATATGTAATGTATATTGGTGGGTTTTTGTTTGGTTGTTTGTTTTGGAATGAAGTTAAACTTTAATGCATGCTCTGAAATATTTTAATCTGTATCCTCTTAGGAGCGCATTGTTGTGGAGAGTTCTGATTGGCTGGCAGTGGTTCCATATTGGGCGACTTGGCCCTACCAGACGTTGCTGTTACCAAGACGACATGTCCTCAGAATCAGTGACCTGACAACAGATGAGAGGGAGGGTGAGTGTGTGTGTGTGTGTGTGTGTGTGTGTGTGTGTTTTTGAGTGGGTGTTTGTAAAGATACTCTCAGATTTAGTGATTGAGAGTGATACAGCAATTTAGAGTGCTTTGAGGTGACATTGTGATTAAGTGAAGAACCTGCAGCTTTGATTTGCAATGTGTATCACCTTCAAAGAAGATGCAGTATATAATTTTAAACACTTTACACACTTTGAGTTGACAAAGTTGTGTTTACTGTGGTTAAGTGCTGTGTAACTATAGAAATGTTGTCTAATCCTGTTTTAATTGATATGCAGTTATTCTTTTCCCTTAATAATGATTCATTTTATTCTATATTTTTTATTTTAACAGTATTCCAATTAAAGGATAAACATCAAAGTGTGTAGTGGTTTGCATGCATTTTTCCCCTATAAACCCTCCAAATTCTAAAGAGATCATGCTTAATCAATTATGCAAATACTTCTTATATTCTCCAGTATATATCACATAATTTATTCAAACTTTTGCTGTAAAAATAGTTTAGATAATTAAGATTTATTTAAAGAAAAAACAATATTGTATGTATAAGAAGCTTAACTAACGAGTAATTTTGTCAAATATCTAAACAAAAATGAAAATTCTGTATAGAGTTGTTGCAACACCACTGGCTGAAATGCAGGCCCAACCATGACAGAACCTGCACTGTGTTTTACAGATGGCTGTAGACATTCACTGTTGTACCTCTCTCCTGATCTCTTCCGTACATACTGAAGAAAATTTGAACCAAAATTCAAATTTGGATTCATCACTCCAAAAGACCATTGATTTTAAGTCCAGTTCTTGTGTAACTTGGCATATCTCAACCTTTCCTTCCTGTTTCCCTTCCTTAATAATGGCTCCTTGAGTACTGAGATCATTTCAGATGAGGCTTCAGCAAACGGTAGCTGGATCAACTGAAGGGGCCGTGTTATCTTTGGTATTTTTCATAGACTAAACTAAAGAAATGGGACAAATGTTCAGTTTTTGCAGCAGGCTATGAGTAACAAAGCGCCTAAAGATACCATTTAGAATTGGTTCTTTGCCTTTTGTGTGTAGGCACAACACTGTTTCAGCTCTTGTGTTGGTTGCCTTTTATAGTGTTTGAATGATTCATAGGCCAGTGTTCAGTGGCTTAACAAGCAAAAAAAAACCTCCTCTGTAAATGATCAGGTACAAGGACTGGACTTAAAATGAGTGGAAAAGCAGCCAATGTCCAAAGCAAAGCTATGCAGAGACCTTTAGAAAGCCTGGAAAACTATTGTTTAAGACCACTCTAAACACTAAAATAAAGTCTGGCTCCTTGGTGGCAAAATATAAAGAAATGAGGGGTTGCTGAAGACTTTTGCACAGTACTGTATTTTCTATGTCTCTGACTCGAGTTTACAGCTCTTTTGTCAATTTTTGTTGACTGCTTCTTACTCTTACATTTCCTCTTTTCAGGTTTTATATAATTCATTATTAAAATACTCACTAGCAAATATATTCAGTCTTCTGTCTTTTCTACCTTAATCAGATTTAGTCATTATATCTCTGTCTGTCTGAATTACTATTTATTAGATCTGGCTGCCATTATGAAACGACTGCTGACCAAGTATGACAATCTGTTCGAAGTCTCATTTCCTTACTCCATGGGCTGGCATGGTAAGACATAAAGCTTGGAATGGGGGGGATTAAAGAGAGAGGTTTTTACATAAATGTGTTTGTGGTCTCTCTTTTTCTGTTTTCTTTTTTTTAAGACAGTAATGTAAGAAGTGAGGAACAGATTAGTTTTTACCTTATAAACATATTGTTTGGTTATACTTCTTCTTCTTCTTCTACTTCTTTCGGCTGCTCCCGTTAGAGGTTGCTACAGCGGATCGTCTGCCTCCATCTCACGCTATCCCTTGCATCCTCTTCCCTCACACCAACCCTCTGTCCTTCTTCACTACATCCATGAATCTTCTCTGTGGTCTTCCTCTTCTCCACCTGCCTGGCAGCTCCATCTTCAATTTCCTTTGTCCAATATGTCCACTATCCCTTCTCTGAACATGTCCAGACCATCTCAGCCTTGCCTCTCTGACTTTGTCTCCAAACTTCTCAGCATGAGCTGTCCCTCTGATGTACTCATTTCTAATCCTGTCCATCCTGGTCACTCCCAGGGAAAATCTCAACACCTTCAATTCTGCCACCTCCACCTCTGCTTCCTGTCTTTTTGTCAGTGCCACCGTCTCCAAACCATACATCATAGCAGGTCTCACTACTGTCTTGTAAACCTTTCCTTTCACTCTTGTTGCTATCCTTCTGTCACAAAGCACCCCTATTGAGCTACATACGATTCTGCTTCTTTGAGGTATTTGTTCTATATTGTGTTTGACTTGATTTTTAACAGCTGTATCTCATCTTTGAGATAAATAAACCATATCTTATTTTATCTTTTTAGCTAATTCAATTAGTGTAGCCGGTAATCTGAAAAAATGTGTCACAAATGTTATAAATTCAAATGTTTCCATAGTCAGTATTTCAAATATTTCTAGTACCACACCAAATGAAACAGCCATGATAACTCATAGGGAGGGATGATGATTAAAATTGTATCACACCTTAAAATTTTGACACACTCCACAGCTTTTTAATTCTCCACATCCACTTCACTTTCACTTCGTACGCATCATATCCTGCATCTACCATTTTTTAAAATGTAAGTTTAAGGATGGCACTTCCCACCTTTCTCCTTAAACATGCTCCTCTTTTTCTTTCAATTTCCTATCCCGTTCCTCTACCTCTTATTATACTTTATCATTTGTGTCCCTGCATTGCCTTCCCTCTATCCCTCTTCTTCTCCTTTCTCCTTGAAGTCAATGTTCACCATATGACATGCTTTTAACAGTGTCAGATCAGTGTAATTTACATGCAGGGCACTTCTCTTCACATCTTCTATCTCCTTGTTTCATCAGTCTTTTCTCTCTAACATAATTTTTCTCAAGCACTTATCATGCACCAACACAAAATGCACATAAGAATATTGATTAGCTTGCCCAATGTCACAGGAAAGATATATGTTCGTTAAGGTGCGACACGCGTTTTCTGCTGTTTAGATAACTCCTGCTGCAATTTAATCACCTCTGCTGTAATAAATTGGAGGATAACTTCTCAGCTGTCACCCTCTTACTTGCTGTATTACCACTTCAGTGTGGACTCTGACACATTGGAATATTTAAAGCTCTAATGATGATCTTTTTTTTTTTACATAAAGCAGGAGCTCTCGCAGGTAAAGAGCACTCAGACATGGTTTAACTCTATCCTTTTGCCGATGCTACTGTCTTAATGTTTTTTTTACATATTTAAAATGATGAAGTGGTCACCATTTTTAAAAAGCCATAATTGAGTGAACATGTTAATTTTTTATCATAAATCATGTTTAATATTGATTGGTGCATTTTTATATTGTTTTTATATAGTTTTTGGCCATTTGATGGCAGGATAACAAGCGTTCCCAATCCAGTGACTATTTTTTAACATTTTTACTCACGGATGCAGTGAAGGAGGACATGCAGAGGGTTGGTGTGAGGGAAGAGGATACAAGGGATAGCGTGAGATGGAGGCAGATGATCCACTGTAGTGACCCCTAATTGAAGCAGCCGAAAGAAGAAGGTGGCTCTCTTTTAGCTTTGTTTTCGTTTCCACCTGCCACTGAATCATTGGGTGTACTTGATTTTTCACAGGACTCTATACGGTCCTGTGAAAGATCAAGTACACTCTACGCAGTTGCTTGTACAATGACCTTTAGCAGTAATGCCTTAAAGGAATGGTTTTCGATATGAATTTTTCAGTCTCCCACCTTGTTGTGGAGGTATTTTAGCCCAGTCTTCTTTACAACAGTGCTTCAATTCATTAAGGTTTGCAAGTATTCCATTAGTACAGCCCTTTTAAGGTCCTTCCCCAATGTATCAGTTGGGTTGAGGTCTGGACTTTGGCTCGGCCATTGCAACATTTTGATTCTTTTCTTTTTTAGCCATTCTATTGTAGAGTTGCTGGCGTGCCTGCGATCATTGGCTTGTTGCATGGCTGAATTTCTGCCAAGCTTTAGCTGTTGGACAGATGGTCTCACAGTTGAAGCTAGGGCTGCAAACAAGCCCAAACCATTATCCCTCCACCACTGTATTGTACTGATGTACTGGTTTTTACAGACGTGGTGCTATGCATTATGGCCATACGTCTCCCCTTTGGTCTCATCTGTCCAAAGGACATTGTTTCAGAAGTATTGTGGTTTGTTCAGGTGCAACTTGCAAACCTAAGCCATGATGCCATGCTGTTTGTATAGAGAAGAGGATTTCTTGTGGAAACCCTTTCAGAAAACCATACTGTTTACTGTCTTTTTAAAATTGTACTCTCATGAACTTTAACATTTAACTTGCTAACTGAGGCCTGTTGAGTCTGAGATGTAGATCTTGGGTTTTTGCAGTTTCTCTGAGCACTGCATGGTTTGACCTTGGGATGAATTTGCTGGGACATTCACTCCTGGGAAGATTGGCAGCTGTAGTAAATGTTATCCATTTGTTTTCTCAGTGTAGAATGATGGACTTAGAATTGTTTGGAAATAGCCTTATAATTCATCCCAGGTTGACAGGCACCACGAATTGCTTCTGTAAGGTCATTGCTGATATCTTTCCCCCTTGGCATTGTGTTAATACACACCTTAATGCTCAAGACCACCAAACTATCAAAACTTCTACTTTTATAGAGGTGGTCACACTGGCTGATGATCAGTCAAGCACAGTTGATTAGCAGCATCTGGCTGCTACTTACCCTATCAATTCCTACGAAAGCAGCAAGTGTGTGCCTGGTTTTTCACATGACCGTCTGTCCAAAGTTAGTCGTAGATTTTAGATAGAGTCATAGATATTTCTGTAAGTTACACAAACATGCAAGACTTCAAGCTTTGTGCAGAAAGGTGGCTGCTTTTTACTAAGATACTCTAAACTGAGAGAAGGTATTGGCTGATAGTAACCTGTACTGAGAAAATAAAGGAAATACATTACATACTGTGAGTGAAGCCAGAGAAATGTCCTTGTATCAAGTTGAAACTGGAACAGAGGTTAGCTGAGTGCAGTGATGCGTTGAGGTGATGAATGACAGAAAGGATAGCAGTGCCATCATGGCTGAGTGGTCAGAGTGATCCTTGTGTAAGCTAAAGGTTGCAGGTTCAACCCTTGCAGCACCTGTGTCCTGTGAGTTGTTCTACTGCAGGAAAATCTTACTGGCATTGTGTGAGAGGACAAAATGAATATTGATGACGAGGACCAAAATGACTGTATTCATGTCAGTCTAGGCTGGTTTTTGTGTTTAGTGCTAAGTAGCAAATGTTAGCATAATAATACACTAACATGGAAAGACAGCAACTTATATACCCGTCAAACTTCATTTTTGCATCTCAGCTATATGTTTAGGACCATAGGTGACTATATTGGGAAAGTGCATTCTTTCCAAATATTGAACTATCAAGTTAGCATTGTCATTGTGAACATATTACTTTGCTAAAAATTAGCATTTAGCTTAAAGTTTACTTGTCTTTAAACTGCTTCATTTTCTGTCAGACTTTTTTCGTCTTAAAATTTTGGGCTTGTTGTGAACTCTTTCACCTTCCATTAGCAACCTCAGGCCAGTACGGTGTGAAACAATTACGCACGAGGCTAAAATTTAGTCAAGAAAGAAATCATGCAAATCTGTTACCTTTCAGAGAGCCAGTTTTTGAGCCATAAGTATATCATAACAGATCAATTTCAGAAAATAAAGTTTTGTATTTTTTAAGCCCTACCACCTGTGTTGATGTCAAGCTATTTTTTTCCTTATAAAGGAGGTCACTAAGGAACAAGGCAGCCCACATGAAAGACAGTTAGAGAGGGAGAGATGAAACATTCCCACCCAAAGTGTAGCATGGCAGAAAAGGACAGAGGGCAGGAGAGGACTCAGTCATCGCCTCACTTTCTTCTTTTTATTTTATTTGATATCAAATCTTTGAATCATTCTAAAGTTGCCTATGGTGAAAGATCCTACAGATCTTCTGTTAAGTTTAGGCTTTAATCTTCCAGTCTGTTTTATTTCTTACAGTCTAAAAGGCACAGATCAAGTTAAAGCAATGTGTTGAAGACTGTAAGCAGGGAGTCAGTTGGTATGTCTTATTTTTTTAGCAAAATATTTCAAGTGAGAATCCTCTTAGTTTAACAAATAACAGTATTTCAAAATTACGCCTTTAACATATTAGAATAATATCCATTGGACTGCACACATTAAGCTGTTTTTTGTCAACAATCACTGTATGGACAAAGGTATTGGGCTACCTACACACAACACCTACAGGAGCTTTTATGACACCCCTTTCTAAATTTATAGACATGAATAAGAAGTTGGTCCCCTCCTTTGCAGCTGTAACAGTTTCCACTCATCTGGATAGGCTTTCTAAAAGATTTTAGAGTGCGTCTTTGGGGTTTTTTCTAATAATCCATGAGATCATGTGTGAGGTCAGAGACTGGTGTTGCATGAGAGGGCCTGGCTTGTAGTCTTTATTCTAGTCCATCCCAGAAATGTTTGATGGGGTTGAGGTCAGGGCTCTGTGTGGGTCAGTCAAGTTCTTCCATGCCAAACTCACTCGACCACGCCTTTATGGAACTTGCTTTGTGCTCTGGGTCATAGTCAAAGTTCCACAAATTTGGAAGCATTGAAATTGTCCAAAATGTCTTGGGAAATTGAAGCATTAAGATTTCCCTTCACTGGAACTAACGGGCCCATTCCAGCCTCAGAGAAAGAGCCCAACAGCATTTTCCCTCTTTCACCAAACTTTAGTTGGCACAACACAGGCAGGCGGGTAATGTTCTCCTGGCATTTGCCAAACCTAGACTCGTCCAGCAGGCTTCCAGATAGAGAAGCAGGATTCATGATTTCACAGAACTCATTTCCACTGCTCCGTAGTCCTGTGGTGGCATGCTTTACACCGCTCCATCTGACACTTGGCATTGTGTGTCGTGATGTAAGGCTTGCATGCAGCTGCTCATTCATGGAAAGCCATGCCATGAAGCTCCCAGCATGCATTTTTTGATTATGATGTTAATGCCAAAGGCGGTTTGTAACTCTAAAGATGCTGCATTGGCAGAGCGTTAGCAACTTTTAGTCACTACGATGGCATCCTATGACACTACCATCCTCAAACTCAGTGAGCTTTTTAGAAGCACCCATTCTTTTAAAAGTGTTTCTAAAGGTAGACTGCATGGCTAGGAGCTTGGTTTTATACACCTGTGGCAATAGGACCGGATGAACACCTGAATTCAATGATTAAGATGTGTAGCCTAATACTTTTTTCATGTAGTATATTTTTAAACACTCTTCCAAGCAAAAGTCCTTCAGTTTCAAGATTGAGACTTTTTGTACAGACAACCCGTTTCAAATCCATGACATTTTAAGAGATTTAAGCTTGTTTTTTTTTTTTCATTTTTAGTCAAAGAAATTCTCTTATATTTGGTATTTTCTTTTTGAGCTGGTCTTTGATGGACTTATTGCACATGATGCTGTTGAAGGGTTCACTTCAGTGTCTTGGGAGATAGCATCACATTATTTTAAGTACTCTTTAATACAATGTTAAATAGTTAAATCAATAAATGCAAGCTTTCTAGTCCATTTGGCAACAAATCAACCTCAAAACATAACAGTCAAGTCATCTACAGTATGTTTCTTCCTGGTATCAGAATCAGAATTGGAATACTTTATTAATCCCAGGGGGAAAATTGTATGTTGTTACATATGCTCAGTCATATATGAATAAATATAAATTTGAAAGGCAGTAGATATAAATTTGAAAGTTAAAAATGATGAAAAATTAAATCTGTCTGTATGAATTCCCATATGTAACATAAATAACTCTAAGGTTAAACAATGTACAGTATATAAAATATGAATATTTACAATGTGAAAATGTCAAGAGGTCACAGTGAAGAGTAATAGTGTGATTGCCACAGGTAGGAATGATTTCCTGTGGTATTCTGTGGTGCATCTTGGTGGAATAAGTGCTGCTGAATGTGCTCATGTGCTTGTCCAGAACATCGTGGAGAGGGTGTGAAGGATTGTCTGATATTGTCCTTAACTTATACGGCATCCTCCCCTCTGACACCACTGTCAGAGAGTCCAGCTCCACACCCATGACGTTACTGGCTTTGCAGATCAGTTTGTTGAGTCTTTTGTTACCACTCTTCGTCTGCTGCCCCAGCACCGACAGCATAGAGGATGGCACCAGCAACCACAGACTCACAAAACATCATCCAGCAGATATTGAAGGACCTGAGTCGTCTCAAAAAATAGAAATGGCTCTGGGCCTTCTTGTAGATCCTTTCTGTGTGTTTAGTGAAGTCCACTTTATTGTCAGTGTGAACACAGGTATTTGTAGTCCTTCACTATCTCCACACAACCCCACTAATGGAAACAGGGGTCACTGGTGTTTTGGTCCTTCTCATGCAGATGGTTCTGTTCGCACCACATGACAAAGTTAACAACTGCAGTCCAAATACATACAGTACATTTTAATACATATAACCAAAATAGTCTTACTTTATTATATATTTTTTGATCAGACATAGTGTAGACATAGTGACCATTCACTTTTGAAACAACACTCTTATCAACGTAGACAAAAACAGACACATGGCTAACATATTGAGTTCTACCAACTCCTTTGCTACTAATAAGCGTAGCCTTAAATAAAACGTGGCTTCCCCCAAATGAACTAAAGCAGAGTGGAGACAGCGAAAGATAGAGAAGTGGCTGGATACTGTGTGAGTCACCTGGGAAATAATACATTATATTAAACTACCTTTCTATTCCTTCAGGAGGTTTGCAGAAAGATGCACAACACATCACAGACAATATTAACAGGCTGGATAAAGGACTGGAACACAAATTGAAATAGACACATACAGAGTAGAGTAAAATTAGGTCTATACTACACAGGGTAACAGTGATATATGGTAGTAGTAAAACATCAGTCAGATATACAGTGTTATTATTTGTCTTTGAAAATTACACTGCTAACTGTTATGATTTGTGACCCTATATCCAGGAATATCTGTAACATTGTTAACTCTGAAATGATGCACACACTAATATACTCAAACGCATGCCAGCAGAACAAACACACCCAAAGACGATTTAAAACTAGGTAATTGTCTACTAATAGGAACATCTGTCACTATTCATTCTTTATCTGGCTGCTTCAGGCTTTTCTTTGTCCATCCATTTCCTTTTTCTATCCATTAGTTTTCTTTATGTTGCCCTCCTGTCCTCTCTATCTGTGTCTGATCAGACCCCATTGTCAGGGAACTCATTCAAAATGAGAAGCTTACCTTGTAAATACAATGTACCAAAGGATATTTTGTGCTTCTTTTTGCATTTTGAAGAGATATGTGCCACTGGTGATTTAACTTCCCTGATCACATAATCCCCCTGCAGTAAGATGCAGAAGGTTATTTAAATGCGATAGTCAAGAATCTAAGTATATTGTTTCTTTGGTCATGACACTCTTTAGAGGATTTAGAGACTTTGTGTAATAATGTGAATGTTCATGCAGTTTTCTGCAAGTTTTGTCAGTTTTCATATGCAGATGATAACCGATTAAAGGCAAAACTAGAATAAGAGAGCAGACAAACATGATGCAAATGCTGGAATGTCCATGGAAGCTATGTTAATTATAGGTTATTGCTTTTGTGAGTTACCGGATCTCAGCCCAGCTGAACAGCAACAGGAGGCACATTTGTGAACTTTGTTTTTTGTTTTTGTTTTTTTTAATTGCACTTGTAGGAATATAAATCCATTACCCAAAAAGTCAAAACAGGTTACTTGTTTAATTTACAATTTTAGTTAACTGATAGTTGGGTGTTTGGCCTACACCTCAAAGTATTTAATGAGCAAAGAGTCTTGTTTATGCACAGTGTATGGCAGAGAAATAAATGAGCTTGTTGTGTCCTGGTTATACATATTCTTAATTACACTTTATTGTGTTTGACTGTGTTTTCATTAATATGTGTATGTGTGTTTCCCAGATTCAGAGACACAATGAGAAAATAAATAATCTCAATCATGTATGTTTGTTACATATTTTAACATACATGATTATAATGGCATTTGATATTCATGGGTCTCAGGGTTGAGGTATGGCCTCTTGATGTAAAAATACACTCTATGGACTAAAGTATTGGGCCACACCTCTTAATCATTGAATTCAAGTCTTTCATTCAGTCCCATTGCCACAGGTGTATAAATGCAATTACCTTGCCATGCAGTTTGCCTTTGCATACGTTTGTGAAAGAATGGCTCTGGCAGGGTTCACTGTTGGACTCTAAAGGCAGGATGAAAATAATCTTCTTCTTTTGGCTGCTCCTATTAGTGGTTCCCACAGCAGATCATGCATCATGAATTCGCATTTGGATTTGGCGAAGATTTTACACCTGATGCCCTTCCTGACGCAACCCTACCCATTTACCCGGGCTTGGGACCGGCACTAGGAGTACACTTGCATATGGTGCCTGGGGCTGGGTTGGCCCTTGTGGCTGGGAATACAACCAAGAACACTTAAAAAGCCTTAATCAGGCCCTCAGGAAAACAGTTGCTGAAAAGAATGTGCCACAGTGGAGTGATGGAAAAGGCTAGTGGCTTTTTGGCTGGGTTTGAACAGGATACTTAAACACAGTTCCTGCCCTAAATACAGCAGTGATAAGAAACTGTGAACAGCTGTGCTAGCCCAAATCCACTCTAGCCATGCCCATTCCTGGTAACGGACAGAATTAATCACACCTAGCCAAACGCAGACAGAGGAGAGATGGATGGAATGCAAGGAAGAGAAGGAGAGAGAGAGGGAGGTTAACACCTGAAGGCAAGGGGACCATGACAGGATCGTTCTATACATTGTTCCCACAGACATGTTTTTTGGTCACTTGACTTCCTAAGTGACGCCATCTTTGTTGGCAAGCTGTACTTGTTTACACACGCTGCTGTTTATCTCCCCCGCGAATTTTAAAGTGTTTTGATGTTGAATTTGACTTGTGATCAAAATCATGGAAAAGCAAAAGAAGAAAGACTATGCAGAATCATTAAGTATGCAGGATAGAAAGAGATACGATGGGAAAATCGGCATAATTGGTGTGGATCCATACTCGTTAGCAAAGGGAAAGCTGAACTATGAAGTTTCAGCATTGCCACCAATTCAATACTATGACCCCCATTCCACTGGAGCTGTAATAGCGCAGATTATGGCAATCTGTGCCAATTTAGCGTTCCCGATCAAAACAGTGTGAAACGGCTGAAAATTAGGTTCCTGACGATCTATTGCTGTTATATTCCCGTCAAAAGGCCGGCATTCACGTTGTGACTCCGGCACGTTGCTGCGGCGTTCAGGATGCACTCACAATGTATACCCGGTTGTGCTGCTCGCACTGCCGTGTTCTACTGATTACCCGCTAATGAAAGACATTTTATTGGCGGTGAACTGACGTTGAACTGCTGTTTATAAGTGCAATTCCCGTTGCATTCCCGGCATATTCCGGGTATTGCTGATAATAATGGTCAAAACGGCTTCGATCGGCACCAGTGGAATGGGGGTGTAAGACGTGTACCATTATCTTGTGTTGGCTAGTCACTGGAGGTGTACAATCAGTTTGTTAATGGTTGGGTTGGCGACGTTTCCTCAAGTGTCCTGAATGTACACCTGCCTACAGCAGTGGTGGCTGCTCGTATGTTGTGATGTCATGTGGGAACTATTTATAGAGCTATTTGAATTTGAGTTTAGTACTGTGATAGGATGCAGTGAGAAATTTAATGAAAATGTAGTGAAATTGCATAAAGTCTGTTTATTAAAATTCTTCTATTCTAGATATTCCAACTGTGAGTGGTATTAATGCAACTCAGAAACATTTAGAAACCACAGCAACTCAGCCATGAAGTGGCAGACCACATACAGTTACAGAGTGGGGTCACTGAGTGCTGAGGTGCATAGTGCGTGAAAAGCACTAACACTCTGCTGAGTGAGGAAATACAGAGTTCCAAACCTCCTCTGACATTAACATCAGCACAAAAAACTGCACTTGGCATTTCATGGCATGGGTTTTCATGGCAAAGCAGCTGCATGCAAGCCTCACATCACCAAGCACAATGCCAAGCATTAGGTGTGGAGTAATGTAAAGCATGCCACCACTGGACTCTACTAAACCGCCTGCCTGACTGCACTGTGCCAACTGTAAAGTTTAGTGGAGGAGAGAGAGTGCTATGGGGTTTATTTTTTCTAATTTGGCCTCAGCCTCTTAGTTCCAGTGCAGGGAAATCTTAATGATTCAGTTTCCCAAGACATTTTAGACAGTTCTATCCTTCAAACCTTATAGAAACATTGTGAGGGAAACCTTTTCCTGTTCTTGCATGACTGTGCCCCAGTGCACAAAGCAAGGTCCATAAAGGGATGGTTGGATAAGTTTGGTGTGGAGGGACTTGACTGGACCACACACTGGACCTTTGGGATGAACTAGAATGGAGATTGTGAGCCAGGCCCTCTCGCCCAACAGCAGTGTCTCATTTCACAAACACTTTTGTGGATGAATGTAAAAAATTCTCACGGACAGTCTCCCAAATCTTGTAGAAAGCCTTCCCAGAAGAGTGGAAGCTGTTATAACTGCAAAGTGGGGACCAACTCTATATTAATGCTTATAGATTTAGTATGGGAGTCATAAAAGCTCCTGTATGTGTAATGTTTAGGTGGCCCAAAACCTTTGTCCAATGTATATAGAAGCAGGCATACATGACTCTTCCACCAAGCCATTGATGTGTTATCAGTTTTTTTACAAGGCTACTTTGCATATACATCCTGTTTCATTTCCTTGTCATTGTAAACTCAGCTCCTATTTGTGATTGGCATTCTTATTCTTCACATTAATCCTACAAAAAGCTCTTCAGGACCTGTGGACCTATCAATATGAAGCCATCAATATACATAAGTCTCTTCTCCCTTATTTCTTTCTTCAGGAGCCCCAACTGGCTCATATTTAAAAGAAGACAACTCACACTGGCAGCTACATGCTCACTACTACCCACCTCTGCTGCGTTCAGCTACAGTTAAGAAGTTTATGGTGGGGTATGAGATGCTCGCCCAGGAGCAAAGAGATCTCACCCCTGAACAGGTAATGCATTTATGCACATAAATTTATACGGAGAAGAGGATAACATTCTGCAATACAACACATCATATGGATGAATAAATGTATTTGTTGAGAAACGTTTTTCAACTGTGTTCTCTTCTGCATTTTGAGCCTTTTGAGATTATAGTTAAATATCATGTGGCAAATTAAGATTTTTATCCAAAGCTTCTCACACTAAGTGGAGACTCACCGTCATAAATCAGATAATATGTCAGTTTAAGAAGTCAAAGTTGTGTCCTTCCATATGAGACTGTCCCTTTGGGTTTTTTTTAAGTTGCACTGTTTATAGGTATTAATATTTGGAATAAAAAAGCAAAAGTCTTTAAATTGGTCAAATAACCCATCAATGCATAAGCAGGATGGCAGTAGATTCACACGCTTGCTTTGAAACTGCATAAAACAGTGAAAATGCATAATAACGCTTTGTTTTTTTCCTAGGCTGCTGAAAAGCTGAGAAACCTACCAGAAGAGCACTATAAAACCAGATAGTCATGATAGAAAGGAAAGAGTGAATGAACTGTTGGTTGGAAGAAGTTGGTTTGAAATATAGTATTTTTAAAAAAAGAAAAAAAACTAATTGAGTTTTGTGTCTCATAAAGGTAAAATGTTGAAGTGCCTTTTTGGACACATCGCCTCAAGCCTTTTTCTATATACACCACTTGAAGAATATGTGTACATTTTTAATATGTATGTACAAACAGCTGATGCTGGACACCTGCTTGTAATAAATGACTTTAAAATCTATAGGAAGCGTTTCATAACACATTATTTAAAGAACATAAAATGTAAACACCTCAACCACAATGGGTTTTTCTCAACAAAACACAAGTATTTCATAAGTCAAATGAAAGTCTTTGTTTTTGTTAGTGTTTTTACATGGAATATTGTCAATGTACAAATGGTTACACTTAGAGGGTCTCCTTAATTAATCAGTGGTTATATGGGACAAAGATCCAGTACCCTGTGAAAGTACTCATGAAATAAAATCCTCTAGCTACTAGAAAAGAATGAATGAATTAAAGTTTATCATCCGCTTTTATTAGGTGATAAGATCAATAAGTACTGCAATGTTGACATGTTAAATGAGGTGTGATCTCACTGTGATAACAGTAGATGGTAGTGTTGCTTAAAAAGTGAGGAGGATGATTTAGATTTTGAGAATTTTGACGAAGCTTTTGTTTGTACCAGTACATTCAAATCCAATCTCCCCTTCTGTTTTTATTGAACCAAAAGCTTTACAATAACAAACTTTGTCTTCTTCACCCGGGACTGTACACTATATAGACAAAATATTGGGCCACCTAGACATTACACATACAGGAGATTTTATGGCATTCCATTCTAAATCTGTGGCCACTAATATGGATTTGGGTCCCCCTTTGCTGCTAATAACAGCTTCCTCTCTTCTGGGAAGGCTTTCGACAAGATTTTGGAATGTGTCTGGAAATTTGTGCCCATTCATCCAGAAGAGCATCTGTGAGGTCAGACACTGTTGGATGAGAGGACATGGCTCACAATTCTAGTTCATCTCAAAGGTGTTTGATGAGGTTGAGGTCAGGGCACTGTGCCGGCTAGTCAAGTTCCTCCGCACCAAACTCATTCAACCATGGCTTTATGGACCTTGCTTTGTGCACTGGGGCATAGTCATGCAGAAACAGGAAAAGGTTTTCCCCGCAATGTTCTTACAAAGTTGTAAGCATAGAATTATTTCCAACTGAAACATTAAGATTTCCCTTCACTGGAACTAAGAGGCCCAGGATAACCCCAGAAAAAAACAATCCCATTGCAGGATCGCTCTTCCACCAAACTCTACAGCTGGCACAATTCCTTCAGGTGGGTTAATGCTCTTCTGGCATTCACCAAAGCCACACTTGTCCATCAGACTGCCAGACAGTGAAGTGTGAGTCGTCACTCCACAGAACACTTGTCTCCATCCCACTCTTGGACTTGTGTTTGGTGATATAAGATTTCTATGCAGCTGCTCAGTTATGGAAACCCATCCCATGAAGCTCCCTACACACAGTTTTTGTGCTGTAATAATGCCAGAGGCCAAATAGAGAAGTTTAAATTTTTTTCTCTCAACAGAACCCTTTTCCACTACTCCAGAGTTGCAGTGGTAGCATCCTATTACTGTACCATGCTCGAACTCAGTCTTTTGAAGTTGTCTTTCTTTCACAAATATTGTGAAGTCAGACTGCATGGCTATAGGTGCTTGATTTTATACACCTGTGGCAATGGGATTGACTCAACTGCCTAAATTCAATTAAGAGGTGTGGCCTGATACTTTTGTCCTTACAGTGAATCAGTAGTGAATATGATTTTTACTAAAGTTATCCTTGGATTCCCTTTTTATTGTTAAATGATTGATTCAAAACTGTGAAGTAGGAATGTTTTTTCAATTTGTGAGCATGACAGAGAAGTGTAAGAACCACTGCCTGAGACCAAGTAACAGCACAATGTTTTGCTCAAGAAGATTCAGCAGAGTATTTGACAGTTCTGCATGCAATAATTCTCACTGAAGACTGTTCATTATTCAGTTTCTTAAAAAAAATAACTCAAGTGTAACAACATAGCCTGTTCGTCTTTGCTTCCTAAACATGGCTTTTTTATTGGGATAGTAATCAGAACGGCCTGAAAGCAAAGAGAACTAATCGATAATTAACTCAAATACACACAAACTGCCACGTGCTGTTGTCGGGGAAAAAGACTTTGTTTTCTCTTCATTATACAGCAAGCAAGTAGAGTTTGTCTTTGCCTGCAATTACATAAAGGGATCAACCCAATTGTGACAAAAGCATAGGCAAGTTTGGTTGCTATTCCATGAGCATATGGCTACATCCTGCCACTATCGTTTTAAAAATAAAATTATTATTGAGCAGTACTGTCTGCATGTTCTCCCTCTGCCTTCATGGGCTCTCTCCAGGTACTCTGGCTTCCTTCCACAGCCCAAAGACGTGCATGTTAACTGCAAATTCTAAATTGGCCATAGGTGTGATCATGAATGTGAATGGTTATGTCTTTCTATGTGAGCCCTCTGAACGACTGGCGATCCATCCTGGGTGTTAAGCTGCCTTTCACACAGTGACTGCGGGAACAGGTTCCAGACACCCCCAAACTCTGAATGAATAAGCAGGAGAAAGGGGATGGATAGATCTTTATTTTTTTAAGTATATGTAACCCTTTTTAGGTGTTATCAAGTGCTAAGACCTGATTAGATTTTAGAATGTAAAAGTGGAAAATTGGCTTGATTTTAATTAAGATATTTAACATAAAGGCACTTCAGCAAATGTTACAGTTTCAGTAAAACTTCATATAAATATGTCTTGTACCTTGACACATGGAAAAAACAGAACTGTATGAAATTGTGGTTTGTTAACGAGGATCTTTAAAAGACAAAAAAGACCTTGTTTAGAAAGTAACACAAAATTAAATTTCAAAAAATTTAGGCAACTGAAACTTGCAGAATCAGAGCAAACTGCAACATGTTGTGGTTCTCTGTCTATTTTCTAACCTTCTCAGCCTCATATGCTTTAATTGGAATGTACTATCTACTCAGGTAAGACCAGTACTGTATGACTAAACCTTGCATGTAGTATTCAATTCATACCCTGTAACAAACAGAGGAATTAAAGAAGGCTTTTCAGAGCCTACTAAATTCCAAAGTTGTCTGTGAATATTAGAACATCTACCTGAAGACACCAGCTGTTGAAAATGATTCTGCTGCAAAACAGTTTTACCTTCCTTTCCCCACTTGTCATTACCTAGTCACTTACTGCTAAGAGAAACTAATGATGTACACCTGTTTTCATCATCACCGAATAAGCGGGAGAAATGGATTGATGGATGGTTGGATGGATTGAGTGCGAGGACAAAATGAAAGAGAAACAACAAAAATCATCATGCATTACCAGACTAGGCCATTTAAACACATCATAACCTGTTAACCGTGTATTAATGAGTGACTAATCTCCTTTTCCCACACATAATGTGGAGCATTTTTGGCTGAAGGCTGGCAGGGACATACTGTTGCATGTAAGAGGAGAAATCAAACATAGGTCCAGCAATGTCAGTGTCAATTATAAAAAATGTCTTTCCATCAGCTTTTCATTTTGAGCAGCTACTTCCTCCTCAGTCAAGCGTAAAAGTGGATTTCAGGCATGCACAAAAAAGTTGGCTATATATACACATTTGCAGTGTCACATAAGCAATAACACATATCAGCTACACACACGCATCACTTTCATTATTCATAGGATAACCACTGAAGCTCAGTTTCTCTATAAATATTAATATTGATTCCAGGTTTTGTTAAAATTTATGGTTGAACAGTGGAGATGTAGGTGTATTTTATAGACCGAGAGGTTCTTCGGAGGCATGGATGTTGTTGAGATTGTGTGTGTAAGTGTATAGCCCTTTTTATGTACTGTGACAGACCTCATTCATTCAGGTCAATATTTATCCAGTCCTCCAGGCTTGCCGTGGATCCTCTTCTCATCTCTTTCATCACTCCTTTGAGAGTCTCTGTGTGTGTGTATGTGTATGTGTGTGTGTTGTCAATATATATTTTCTGTCTCTACACACACACAATGAAGAATATGTGTGTTTTACCCTTGTGAATCTCCTTACTGGCAGAGGAAGGAGGTTTGGTTGGCTGCTATACCAAATTCTTGTCACTTGTCTTTTGCAGCCATTCTGGTAGAGAATTGTTCTCCCAGTCCAGCCACTGATACCAAATGTTCTTTATGAAATGTGGTTAGTATCATTTACATGCCCTGATTTTACCAACAGTTTGAGTGTTTTAAATAGTAGCAGTAGGCAAAATAATGATTGGACATGATATCACAACCATGTGTATGAGTAACTTCTAGTAGAAGACACTGGCATTGGATTCATAATTAGCTTATACCATGGATGCCTACAGGCCAAAACTGGTCTGCCAAAGGATCCGATTCGGCCTATTAGATGGGTTTTGAAAATGTGAAAATTTCAAAAGAATGAGATCCTAAATTTTGGACAATTAACTGTATTTTCATCAGATTTATTGTCTTGCTACTGACAGACATAACCCATGGCCTGTCATATGCCAAAGTATGAGAGATTTTAATTTTTTTTGTTAAATGTTAGGATTCCATTTAATTAACAGAAAAAGTGTTTTAAATGGTAAAAAGGGGACATTGTGAATTCAAAAATAGTTTCTGTTTTTAAGTACAGATTAAAGTCCTTTATTTCTTGCTGATGTGTTTCTTTGATTTATTACAGCAGCATTTATTTTTATAATGAGAGGTATTGTTAACAGTCATTTTCTTAAGTCATGTCAGAGACTGAATGCGTTATTAAACTTCTTGACAATTATTCACAAGGGGTTACCACAGCCGATAAATTTGCATTCGTAATTTGGCACCGATTTTATGCTTAATGGTAAATGGACTGGTGCTTATATAGCGCTTTTCTACTCTTAACTGAGCACTCAAAGTGCTTTTTACAACAAGCCTTTTTCACCCATTCACATACACATTCATACAATGCTTTATTCTATGCCTTTGAGCACATTTAACTATCATGCACACATTCACACTCTGAAGGATGCATTGGGAGCAGTTTAAGGTTCATTGTCTTGCCCAAGGACACTTTGGCATGTAGTAGACTAGTGAAGCCAGAGACTGAACAACCAACCTTCCTGTTGGAGAATGACCCGCTCTACCTCCTGAGCCACAGTCACCCCAAATGACCTTCCTGATGCAATCTTTCCATTTATCCAGACTTGGGACCTGCAATAGGAGCACACTGTCTTGTGACAAGGATGACCTGATGTCCCTCTTTAGGGCTGGCGTCCACTAGAGCACCGACAAGATTAGAAAGGGTTGCTGAAGTAAATTATGTCATTTCGGCATACTCTCCGCGTCAGACACGGAAAACATGTGCAAATCATCGTTTTCTGTGACAATACTACGAATCTCTGCGTATTGTCTGCAGACATACGTGGGAGAATCCTAGGACTCAGTCGGGAATGCCATGGAAAATGCTGATCGTAGCAGGACAGCAGGGATACATGTAGGATCACACCAGGAGTGGTAAAATCATGGACTAGGACAATCAGGATGACTTTCCGACAACCATT
>VUQH01069707.1:0-13142 GCA_015106775.1 Etroplus canarensis
CGATGAACAGCATTCGTACATAGGTGTCTTTACAGTCCAGGTGTGTGAGGGCCAGATGGAGGGTTGTAGTGATAGCGTCGTCTGTGGAGCGATTGGAACGATACGCAAACTGCAAGGGGTCCAGTGAGGGTGGTAGTTGTGATCTGATGTGCCTCATGACGAGCCTCTCGAAGCATTTCATCACGATTGGTGTGAGTGCAACGGGACGATAGTCGTTGAGGCAGGAAACTGTAGACTTCTTGGGCACAGTGATGATGGATGTCGTCTTGAGGCACGTTGGGATGATGGAGCTGCTCAGCGAGATGTTGAAGATGTCAGTGAAGACATCTGCTAGCTGCTCTGCACACTCCCTGAGCACTCTGCCAGGAATGTTGTCTGGTCCAGCAGACTTTCGTGGGTTGACCCTGCACAGAGTTTTCCTCACGTCAGCTGTGGTGAGACAGAGCACCTGGTCATCCGGAGGAGGGATGGATTTCCTCGCTGTTGTGGTGTTTTGTGCCTCAAACCGAGTGTGGAAGTCATTCAGCGCGTCTGGGAGGGAGGCGTCATTGTCACAAGCAGATGATGTTGTCCTTTATTAGATTTACGTCTGTCAAGAGTTTGGACAAGTGATATAGACTTGCAGGTCAGTCGACTCCAAAGGGTAAAAAGAAGAGGTGATGCTACACAGTGGTAAACATGGCACTGTCTTTACTTTTTAGAGATGTGTTGCTGCCATCAAATTTAAAATGAGCTAGTACTTTGCATTGAATAGTAAAATGTCTCATGTTCAACATTTTAAAGTTTTTCATCATTTTTTTGTGAATAAAATATTGGTTTATGAGATCTGTAAATCCTTGTATTGTGTATTAATTATATTTTATACAGTATCCCAAACTTTTTGGAAATGGGGTTGTAGAATTAGTTTAGTATATTTAATTAGGCCATGCAAAAAATGTTTGTTCATGTCATGAAAACTGACTTACAGGCCCTCAAAGTACACAGTGGTATTTTGAAAATTTCTGTAACCTTATTTTTGATCTCTCATAACTCCATATACAATATACAATATTGTGGGATATATCATAGTTTCACTAGCAAATCTGCAGAAATTTAATGTCTATGATGTAGAGTATCAAAAACAAGTACTGGTACAGTAGATGTTTCATCTTTTTCCTGATAATTTTTTAGAGAAACCAAGAAAAAGTACTTTTTGGGTAAACTTTCAAGGGTCATATCACCATGTGGGATTGGTAGCAGGTCAAAAAAAGGTCAGAGCATATGAAAGTTCTCTTTTTACCTAATGGGTCATTCTAGAATTGGAGGACAATTTAAGTTTCAAAAGTCATGAGGAATGGACCCTTCATTGTATAAAATTCAGTGATGTATTAAAGGAAAACATAAAATAAACTATCATAGAAATTATTTGTCTGGCCCAGCCCAGGCATCAAAGGTACACTCTGTATGAGGTATTTTACTCTTACTCTCCCTGTAACAGGATTGCAAATCAATGTTAGTATTTGTGTTTTCTCAGAAAAAGATGAAGGCTGTGGAATGTAATGGACTTTGAAAGTCAAGGATAAGTTTAGTTATATAACAAAAAGGAATTAGGCTTTGAAATAAATTTGTCTTCTTTTGGTACTGTAATATGAGGAACAGGGTTGCATTGGTTAGAGTGACACACTCAATCTAGCCAGAAAAGACTGGAAAAAATACAAAAGGAAAAGTTTAAGTTGAATACATACTCTTAAATTTAGCAATAATATATACAGTATATAAAGGTAAGGCAAGTGAAAATAGTCCAGACACATACCTTTTGCAACATAAAGGGTATGTGGCGCAAGACAACCTATTGCAGAGAACAACCATAACAAAAGCATACAGGTATGTGATGGAATTGGATGAAAAATTAAATGTCATGCAGCTAAAGCCATTTTGCAACAAACCAATAGCAATCACATCCCAACCCCACAGCAACTTTTTGAGTGGTCTAACTCACATCTCCTGTGTCAATCTGTTCTGGTTCAGCCTGTGATGTTGATGCCAACAGGGCAAGTTTGACAGAACATTTTGAACCCTTCAATGCAGTCCAAGGAGCCCGCAGCCATTACAGCTTCACTCCAGTCGATTAAACCAAGCTGAAAAACCAGCAGGTTGTCTGGCAAAGAAAATGCAACCATTGAAAGAGGTTGTAAGGGATCAGAAATTCTGGAACTAATATAGTAATTTATAAAATGAGGGCCTATAACTAAAAAAAAGAAAATCATAATATAAAGGTGAAGTTTTGCATGTCTTCATTAGATAAGCTATAGTTAATGCACAGAAAATCTCAAGTTTCTGATGGGTCAGGTATGAGGCATTTATTAATTTTTCAAGGAATGACATACATGATTTTTTTTTTTTGTTTTAAATGTCTATATACAGTCCCCTCCAAATGTATTGCTCTTTGCTGTACACTGAAGACATTTATGTGTGAGATCAAAAGATGAATATGAGAAGAGAGCGATCCGAGTTTCAGCTTTTATTCCCTGACATTTACATCTAGAAACATTAAACAACATAAAACATCACATTTTTTTAGTAAACCACCCAGTTTTTCAAATGAACATAAATGATGGCACATGACAAGCAAGAGGTACTTCTTGTTACCCAGGAGTGTCATATAAGATTGATTGTTTAATCATTAAGTAGCCCTTGATATGTAATCTCAGTTTAATCTTTAGCTCAACATGAAGACCAGATATCGGTCTATGTGAGAAAAGCATGCCATTCTGAAGCTAAGAAAAGCGGGAAAATCTATCAGAGGTATTTCATAAGCATTGGGCATAGCCATTACTACTATTTGTAATGTCCTGCAAAAGAAGGAAACCACCAGTGTACTGAGCAACAGCCATCAAACTGTTGATTGTAATTAGCAAAACAGTACAGAGGTGACCATTTCTTGAATAAAGTTTTATAGACTGATGTGACAAAGCTTAACCACTACCAAAGTGATGGAAAGGCCAAAGTATGGAGAAAGAAGGGATCTTCTCAGGATCTTAAATGTATAAGCTCATCTGTGAAGCATGGTGGAGGTTGTGTCATGGCTTGGGCTTATATGGCTGCTTTTGGAAGTGGCTGTAACCCATGATGATAGCAGAAGAATGAATGCAGAAATCAACAGAAACATATTGTCAGGCAATTTTTGGAGAAATACAGCCAACCTAATAAGGAGTAACTTTATTATGACAATGATACAAAGCACACTGCCATATAAAGGACTTCTTTCGAGGGAAATTGAAAGTTCTGGACTGATCAAGCCGATCACCAGATCTGGATAGCTAAAAGATGCTGTGGTAAAAGCCTTGAAAGGCATAACCAATAAGGAAACAAGAACTCTCTTGAAGTCTATTGGCTTGATGCAGTTATGTGAATAACAGACATGCAAGAAGATATGAAGTGTTTTTGACTTTAATTTACTTTAAAACACTTGCTCACTTGAAAAACTGTGTGTTTTGATACAAAATGTGTTAGGTTTTTTCTTTAACATATCTAGATGTAAATACCAGAGAATAAAAGCTGAAATTCTGATCTCTTTTCTCATATTTATCTTCTGAACTCACATACAAATGTCTTTACTGAACAAGAAAGACAAATTACATGGATTTTCTAAATCTGAGGGGTTTTTTCTAAATAAGGTTCCCAGTGCTGTGAATTCTAATCTATTTTTTACAAGCCATTTTAAAGTGCATTGGTTATTTAGAGCCAAAAATTATTTTTTATGAACCCTGAGGACAATGATAATATATGCTTGCGGGTCCCTGTGGCTGGGTTAACTGTCTGAAGCACAAGTTTATAAAGTGTGATATGTTGCTGTGCTCCTGGGATTCTAAAGTGCGTTTCCAGGTTAAAAATATTTTGGATGAAATGATAACAGCCTTATAATTTTCACAGGCATTTTCTTTTAAACATTTAAGGTCAGTCTGGTAACTGTATGAGGGACACAGCCCCCATTAGCAGGTCAGCTGTCAGGCTGATGACCACTAATTTGATGATACTTGCTGGTTTTCACCCCCATTAGGTGCAAGAGCAGTTTATACAGCCTCTAGCACCAAAAGATCAGCAATAAGAATGTGGTTGATGGTGAATAATAGTGTGGTTATAAATTATTCAAAGCTTGAGCCACAGTATTGTATGTAAAAATCTCTATGTGTTCATCCCCCAAAGTCAATCAAAATATGATTGCAAAATAATGAAACAAACAAACAACTGGTGGTTTGGAGAAGAATCTGCAGTTCCTACTTTTGAATACTGATGAATGAATTTATAGATCCAGTTGCTGACGCATGAGCAAAGTGATATTAACATCATTATTGATTTTTTTTTTAAAGCTGACATGCTGTTTGACTGGTTCTTGCTGTGATTTGGATCAGTTATTTGTACAATTATCATTGTTTTCTGACAGCAGGTGATCTGCATGAACTCCCATCTGAAAATGATCTTTGCAACTCAACAGCTTTTAATCGTGAAAGATTTTTTGAACTTAAACAGGATTCAGCTAACATCACATATAACAATATCTTGTTCTGCCTTTGGGTTAGTGTCATTGGGGTATATATAACAAAATCCTTTGTAACAAATCCAACAACATCCACTATCCAAGGCCTAAAACAATTATTTAAATAACTATGCTGCTTCTTCAAACTTTTACTAACCTAGAGCAAAGACAATATCTTGTCACATTTGTTTTAAACAGCTATATGGGCAACAGTTAACACAGGTAAAGAAAAATCTACATCTGTCATCTTTCTTTAAGTCCTGTTAATGCATAGCCCTACATCTACAGGAGCTTTCACAACAATCCATTTTAAATCCAGAGGCAATAATATGGAATTGGCCCCTCCTTTGCAGCCACTACTCTTCTGGGAAGGCTTTCTACAAGATTTTGGAGTGTGTCTGTTTGAATTTTTGCCCATTCGTCCAGAAGAGCATTTGTGAGGTCAGACACTGATACTGAACAAGAGGGCGTGGCTCAAAATCTCTACTCTAGTTCATCCCAAAGGTGTTGAATGGGGTTGGATCAGGGGTCTGTGTGGGCCAGTCAAGTTCTTCTGCGTAAACTCTTCCAACCATACCACCTTTGCTAACTGGGCCACAGTCATGCTAGAACAGAAAAGCCCCTACCTCAAGCTGTTTCCACAAAGTTGGAAGCATAGAATCATCCAAAATGTGCTGGTAAGCTGAAGCATTAAGATTTCCCTTCACTGGAACTGAGGGGCACATGTAAATCCCTTTAAAATAACCCCATAGGATTATCCCTCCTCCACCAAACTTTACAGTTCACAAAATGCAGTTAGGTATTTAATTTTCTCCTGGCATCAAAGCCAGACTTATCCATCAGACTGAGAGATAAAGAAGTATTTTTTCCACTCCAAAAACATGTTTCTACTGCTCTGGAGTCCAGTGGTGGCATGTTTTACACCACTGTAAGGCTTGCATGCAGTTGCGTGGCGATGGAAACCCATGGCCATGAAGCTCTTGGTGCATATGGTTTGTGCTGATGTTAATGCTAGAGCCTGCAGGTACTGAGTAAACATGGTGCTGATGACTTTTACGCGTTATGCAGCTCAGCATTCTGTGACCGCTCTGCAACTTTACATGGTCTGCAACTTATTGGCTGAGTTGCTGTGGTTCCGAAATGCTTCCACTTTGCAATAATACAATTTACTGTTGATCATGGAATATCTAGGGGGGACTAAATTTTATCAACTGACTTGTTGCAATGGTAGCATCTGATTACAGCACCATGCTTGAATTCAGTGAGCTTTTAAAAAGGCCTTATTTTAAAATAAATGTTTGTAAATGCAGACTGCATGGCTAAGTGCTTGATTTTATATGTCCATGACAATGGGACTGAAACAGTAATTCACAATGGAGATTTGACTTCATCCCAGGCTATTCTAGTCATGCAAACCAACAGACTCCTCATTTAGTGGACTATGTGTTGTTTAGTGCTGTCAATACATCAGATTTTCTCTGCATGATTAGAGAGGCTCAAATAATCTCTTTAATGATGCTACTCAATGACTAGAAAGTTCTCTCTATTTGGAAAATGAATTACAATCAAAATATGAATAAATGGATGAGTTATGAAAGTCTCTATCTATAACTCTACAAACACTGTGCAAAGACAGTGATGCAACTGTTAGGATACTACTGTATCTGGCATTAACATAATATTTCATTCATAGTCTTCTATAATAATGGGTATAGGTATATAGTGACACCCCTAAGGCTGAAATTTGAATTTTGACAGGTCATCAACTCATTCTTCCTTGTCATATTTTCCTTCACATATTCACACCAGGCCAGAACGACCTTCAGGCCAACAAGAAATGTCCTAGCACTCACGTCCACTGCCACAGAGAGATAACGGCCTGGTTTAGAGACCTAAAACTTTCTTCAGCTTTATTTATTTATTGTCAGCTTGCTGACTTGTTGCATTTTTCACTTGATTTTTACATTCACTCACTGGTTAGGTTTAGGCATTTAAACAATGGTTTGGGCCCCTCACAACAGTAACTCTGTATGTTGAAAATAACGAGGCGCGAGCGGCACAACTGTCTCACTAAAGCTTTAACCCGGTCTGTCAGGGCACAGACACGAAAAGACATCTTCTGCATAAATGAGCAGTACCAGACAAAATGGCTCTAATTGACACCCAGGGGATGAGAACGGACTGAACTGACTATTTCACTCTAATTACTACTATCTGTATGTCGCCACCTAAATGTTTCTCCCTCTGCACTTTTTCAGTTTCCTTTTTCCTCATAAAGCTGCTTGTTGTCCTCAGTGGATTTGTTTTCTTCAGTTACCTTTTTTCTGGATTTACCTATATGTTCTCCATAGGTATTTCTTCACTGGATTATTTTTTGACTGGGTATTGTTGAATGCTCAGCCTTTTGTTTGTTTCCATGCTAGTATTTGTTCAAACTACCTCCTCCCCAGCCTTTGGTGGGGTACACCCTTCATCTTCAGCCTCCTGCTGAGCCTGTGTAGGTGTTCTGCCTGCACTGTCAGCCCCCTTCCTGGATACTGGAGGCTCTTCAGCTTCTCTGCGGGCCAATCCAGTCTTCAGAAGAGGTTCTTTGCTGCTGGCCACCTCTTCTGCCCTTGTAGAGGTCCTGCCTGTCTGCCTCGCCTCCAGTCTGTCCACCTAAACTCTGCAGTAACCAGGCTATCTAAGTTTTGATATGCTGAACATGTCTGAACGTGGCTTAAAAATTTCATAGCTCACTGCAATGATGTGTTCATTCTTAAAAAGTAAGAGCTGAAAACTGCTTTTTTAATATAATTACAATTTAAACTACACTGTCATATATATTGCTTGTCAATATCCAATTTTAATTTTGCTAAATTTATAGATATTTCTTCATGCATTATAAGAATGATATATGCAGTAGTTGTGGGTTTTTGTCTTTTATAAGCACTGTACTAAATCAAAAGAGGCAGGAATAAAGCGATGGATGGATGGCTGACTGGATGGATAGATCTTTGTTTTATTTTTCCCATGGGGAAACATGACTTGGACTTATCAATGCTGGACCTGTCAGCACATATAGGCACACAACATCAGCACATACAAGTTTAAAAAAAGCAACCAAGAGACATCACTCAGAGTGGATTTAAACTGCCTTGCAATGCAACCTATGAAGCTACACCTCCTTTTATGATTGATAGAGGGACAAAGGAGTTCTAAAACCGATTCAGTTTGCACTGTTGCACTCCTTCTGCCTGATGGCAGTAACTCACACTGAGAGTGCAGAATATGGGATGGATGAAAAAGTCCATTTCAGTACACACTGTTCAAGAACTGTTTGAAGACAGTAATGATCCCTGTGACCAATAATTTTCATTACAGCCCAAACCAGTTGTCTTAACTTTGATTTCAATGACACAGAAAGGTTCCTGAACCGCTGAGATTATCCCATATCTGATTATACACGCTTCTCAACTCCATACAGACGCAGTCTGCTTCAGAAATAGTCTCTGGAGGAATCAAGAACATACCCAGTCAGCATCAATGTGCCAGGTTAAGGTGCTGTCAGTGCGGACATCAAGGTACAGGACTGGACTTGTGTAACTGGTTGGTTATGAATAATCAGAGAACTATGATCATCAGTATTTTTGGGGGTGAAAATGATCTCCTCTGTCTTTTTCCACACTTACAATGAAGTTGAATACAGCTGGAAACCCTGCATTTTGCATGAATAAAGCAGACATAAAAAGGGAATACTTAAGAGAAAAAAGATGGCTGTTTTGTATATTCTTTACAGCTTTGAAAGTTGTGTTAAACTTGGATACAATCATCACATACATTATTTAGTGGATCAACTAATCAAGTTCACATAACTATTCACATTTTGGAATGGTTAAATTGGGTTCTTGTCCACCTGAAACACCACTACCATCATCAATTCGGCTCGTAACCTGCAGCCAAATGCTGTTTTAAGCATCTGACTCCATCAAAGTAGGGGGCAAGCAGGAATAAATACTAAAATCTTTAAACTTAAAATTGAAGCAAACCTCTACAGCCTCCACAGCTAGTGCATTATGTTTTCAGGTTGTCCGTCTGTTCATGCATCCCTCCATCTGTCCGTTGCAAAATTTACCACTACAGAAGCTGACTTGTTTACCAAAATTTGTGTGGTTAATACCTGTTGTTGAACATCTGAAAAAATGAGGCTGCGAGAATGTGGGGTCAAAGGTCACACAGGGTCAGATTTAAGGCAGAGGCATAATGTCTGAGTTCTAGGCATTTCATTTACTTTCTTGTTTTTATAAACTATGCATAATATATTTATTTTATCACCCTTTCATTGTTTTGGGTTCTTAATTTATATCATTTTATTTTTGCATACTCATTGCAGCTTTTTGTTAGTGTACATTTAATTCTAATTTATGTTATTGTATTTTTTGTATTTTACCCAGCCTTATCTATTTCTTCTTTTATTTCTAATATTCTATATTGTCTTTCTTAATTTTATTTGATGTACTCGTATTAATTACAGACATGTTAATCTTTTATTTATTTCTTTATTGTCTTGTCTTTCGAGTGTAATCTTATCATTGTGTCATTTTTACTTAATTTGGTTGTATTACTTCTTTTTATGTTTTATTATCAGCTTTTGACTGAATGATTGAAAACATCTCAGATTATCCCACACAGATATATGTGACCTGTTGCGAATGTGCTTACAGCTCTAAAATTGAGCAAAAATCTTGCTTCTGTTAAAGTAGCAAAAAAAAACGAAACAAAAGTTGATACTGTAACATGACATAAAAATATAACATATTCAAAGAAGTTACTTTAAAAAAGAAAATGTGAATGTGTTTTGACTCAGCAGGGATAAAATTACATGAAAAAATGAAAAACTGCAGGACAATAAATAATTAAATAGTTGAGCCTTATTGTATTATACTTCACGTTGTGTTTCTCGTTAGAAAATAATTAGTGCAGATAAATTAAAAATTGGTGTATCAGAATACAAGAATGCCTGGTACTGAAAACATCCTGAGGTTTGGCCCTCAGACAGCCACCCATTGATTTGTCTTCCGTTTCTGTTATACTATATATTCTGTTATACTGTCGGTGTCCAGTCATATGCAGTCATTGTCATAAACACAAGATTTATATAAACATGCAGAAATAAGACCAAATAAATAAATTCAGGCACAGAAACTTCCCAAGTTTTAACCTCTGGACTCATGACAGACTGTTTGGAACTTGTCAGTCCCTGTAGGGATTATGTTGATTTATCAAGATGATTCATGTTATTTTGAAAGATGAGCCCATTTTGAGCATTTGGAGTGGAATGAAGAATCAGATCAACTGAGCGCTCCTGAACCACGTGCACCACTTTAAAATATCACAGGATCACAAGTAATCGATCATCCTTTGACCGCCAAAACAACATCCTACCAGTATGCAATGACTCAGCGAAACTTAATTCCTTGAAAGAAAATTTATTTTGCATTGCTGTGGTGATTAACCTGTATGTTTAGTTGTTCAAAACATTGAGTTTTGTTGCTGGCTGATGGATGTGTGGTGTGCTTCACTTTGACAGGGCTTATTAGTAAGAGTAATGCCTGCTGTCAGGAGGCCACCTCTGCCCTCCCTCTGATTACATGTGTTGCTGTGTGGGATGTGAGATTTGGGTTCATTCGTCATGGTTAAGAATAGGGGCAAGCGTGTCATTCCTGTTGGTAGATGTGTGAACACCTCAGCAACAAATCAGGGGAACAGGGGGGCATCTTTTGCCTGCATCCAGGAAAAAAAAAACATCAGAAATGACATGAAAAGACTTCAGAGAAAATGCAACAACGTCTGAGTTGTTTTGTTATATAAGAGTAATAACTTCGTTACAATTATAACTGACAAATAAATTATGCAAAGAAGCCAATTTTTAAATAAGTCAGGCTGAAATGCTCTCATGTTTTGAATCTCAGAGTCTCATCAACTTTCTGGGAAACAGTCATAAAGTCTTTAGTAGACCACATAAAACCAGACAGATCTTTAAATAAACTAGACCATCTGGTCATCCTTCCTTCTCTGATCCCTCCCAGTGCAATGTTCATCTTCTGTATCAAACTGAAATCGTATGACAAAATTACAGCACCAAGATGCAGTTAAATGTCAAGAGTAATTATTTCAACCCCCCGCCCAAAATAAAAAAAAAGCACACACATTTCCATGAGTTAAGATTAAGTATTTGAATGCACAATTTTCTGAACAAGACAGTTGTTTTAAACCCCATTTTGTGACAATATAAATTGATGGGACCCAATATATATTATACTTCTAGAGATATATTATTAATAAAATATTTATGCAAAAAAACCTGCCAAATGTTGTTTACCAACAAAAAGATTCTTAAATGCATCACCCATAAAGATGTTTTGCAGTTTCCCAGTTTTGCAGCTACAATGTGACATTTCTGAAAAGTTATAGATCATGTGTTGGAATTTTTTTTTAATAAATCTGAGGAAAAAAATGTTCTTCATATTTACCGACGTGTGTGCGCAATGATGTGTGAACTGGATAACCTTTAAACAAGTTGCATGTGTGATTCAAAACAAACTGATATAAACAAACCAGTACAAAATCTGCTCTGTCAGTACAACAGGAGACTCGACAGTGTAGTCACGCTGGATGCTTTTTGGTGTAAAATTATGTCTTCCTGCCATCAGCACTCATCAGTCTCCTTTACTAGCAGATATACAAAGAGCTTAACTGGTACAGGTGTGGCTTATTATCCTCTTGGATTGCACCTGGCACTCTGTTCACTCTCCACTTCTCTTACTGCCACATCTGCCCGGCATACAGAATTTACAAGAGAGAGGTGTCCTTAATACTGAGTGCAACTCTTGATCCACAATCAAATCTATGCGATGCTTCAGATTAATTTTAATATGTCGTTTTACTTGTGATGACATCTGAGATTTCACTATCTTTCAGCTGCTCCTTTTAGGGGTCGCCACAGCAGATGGTCTGTCTTCATCTCAGCCTATCCCTTGCGTCCTCGTCTGTTACACCAACCAACTTCATGTCTTCCTCCACTACATCCATAAACCTTCTCTACTGTCTTCCTCTTTTCCTCCTGCCTGGCACCTTCATCTTCAGTATCCTTTGTATCTGCACACATCAAAATCATCTTAACCTCGTCTCTCTTGCTTTATCTCCAATACCTGAGCTGTCCCTCTGCTAATCCTGTCCATCTTGGTCAATCCCACTGAAAATCTCAGGATCTTCAATTAGGCTATCTCAGGCTCTACCTCCTATTTTTTTTTTTTTTTGTCAGTGACACCATCTCCAAACCATACATCATAGCAGGTCTCACTGCCATGTTATAAACCTTCCCTATTACTCTTGATGCTATCCTTTTGTCACAAAGTACCCTTGACACGCGTCTCCAGCCACCACCTGCACTCTCTACTTCCCCATTTTTTTAGTGTGCTGGTTTCACATTAACAGAACTATTGCAACCCAGTCACAAAGCCTCAGGCTCTGGCATGCCACAGCCAGGGTGTCAAGGCACAAACACCCAAAGAAACTAAGTGTACATTTCTGTGATGGCAAAAACTTCTGACAAAGCTGAACTCTGATATGACAAAGTATTAGCAATCAGATATTATTTGCAACATTTTACCACATTAGCAGAAGATTTTCTTTTTTTCCAGGTAAAATTATAAAGTATTCGTAACATTCCCATGGCATGGTAATCAGGTTTCTATCAAATGTAGCACAAAATTTAAGCAACAGAAAATGGACATTTTCTGAATACAACTCAGGATGTATATACTCTCAACCTTTGTTTAATTTTTAGAAATTACTCTCACTTTTATGCACCAATATAAAATTTGGCATAAAACAGGTGAAGAAGAACATGCAGAGGATTGGTGTGACAGAAGAGGATACAAAAGACAGAGTGAGATGGAGGGAGATGATCCATTGTGGTGACCCCTAACAGGAGCAACCTAAAGAAGACTGCTCCATAGCTTCTCTCTCCCATAGTCTGTGTCTCACTTTGCTCTTCTTTCCCTCTTCTCTGTACCCTCACCTTAACCAGTTGAGGCAGATGGCTGCCCGTCCCTGAGCCTGGTTCTGGAGGTCTCTTCCTGTTAAAAGGGAGTTCTTCCTTCCCACAGTCGCCAAGTATTTACTCACAGTGGATTGTCTGATAGTAAAGGATTAAATGGTGAAAGTTGAGGAAGAAGGATTAAATGGTGGAAGTTGAGGAAGGAAGAATGTTGTGCAGAGTTCAAGGAGGAGTTGAGACAGGCCCTGGGTGGTAGTGACAAGTTACCAGATGACTGGGAAAGTACAGCTGAGGTGGTGAGGGAAACAGCCAAGAAGGTAGTGGGGGTCTCCTCTGGACAGAGGAAAGAAGACAAGGAGACTTGGTGGTGGAATGAGGAAGTACAGGAAAGTATTCAAAGGAAGAGGCTGGCAAAGAAAAAGTGGGATAGTCAGGGAGTTAAAGAAAGTAGACAGGAATATTGGGAGGCTAAAGCACATAGCAAAGAGAGAAGTGGCAAAGGCAAAGGAAAAGGCTTATAGTGAGTTATATGAGAGGCGGGACACCAAGGAAGGAGAGAAGGACTTGTATAGAGTGGCGAGACAG
>VUQH01069719.1:0-10954 GCA_015106775.1 Etroplus canarensis
GACTATTCTTTAAGTCACTTCTGCTTTCCCACACTGTCAAACTCAATTCCTTCATCATCACTCTGGCCCTGTGATTTTCTTGCCCGCCTTCTGCAAGTCAATCATCCTTTGTTTCATGTGCTTCGAATCTCAGCGTTCTTCTATCATTCTTCTTGGCAGACTCTCATTTGTGCAACCCCCCTCCTCCCCATTTCCATTTCCACCTTGGGCTCCTCATCCAGGTCTCTGCCTGTTTCATCCCCACCTCCAACACCAGCATCTGATCTCCAAGGGAGGGCCTGCCCTATTTTATACCATTGTTGGACTCCTCTCTGCTATGTTGCTTCATCGCAGTCCAATCCCTAAACGATTTATTACTCAATAAATCACATTTAATTTCTTCAAATAATCTGTTTTTACTGAAATATATTTGGCTTTTGATGGGTTAAGATCTTTTTAAAGTGACCAATACAGTAAATAATATCAATAACTGCTTAGCTGATGGGATTTTTAAGAGGACATGGGAGGACCAAAAGGAAAAGAAGGTGATACACACATACACACAGAAAGGTAGCCTGAGGCAATTTGCTCTCTGGTCCACTAAATCTGAGCAAATGTAAGTATCACGAAAATGTCAGTAAGATAAAGAGCAGATCAAAGAGAAGGCTGAAATCATATCTGCAGAACAGACCCTGACAGAAATAGACTGACAAACTGTCAGTCTATCTCATGCAGTCAGATCATATTATCACACATGAAAGTGAAACAAGCACATAAAAAAGTTGGATGAGCTTATACTGAAATATTTTCCAAAGTCTACAAAGAAAACAAAAACATATTGGAAGTTTTGACAAAATGTTCCCATGACATTAATGTAAATGCCACTTCCACAATACATGAAAATATTTCCTGACAGCATTAGCTATGTAAAGTGGCCTGAAAAAGCACTTTGAAAAGGACGGAGGGTGTGCAGGTGGGGTGGTGGTTGGGGGTTACCTGTGTACTCAATGAAGACAGCTAAAGTGCGTTTTACATGACATAAGCTTTTTACATGACAGTTTAAATGAAAAATAGGTTGAGATGCGCCTCATCTTTTAAAGTGCCATGAAAGTCGTTTCTGCTGCAGCTTGATGTGGCCGAGGTGCCCGTCTGAGCTGCCTGTGCCAAAAACAAATTGCTGCCATTGCAGCTTGATGAGGAGGAAGGGCGAGGCTGCAGTTATCGCACCTTTTCATTACTCAACGTTTCTGACAGCTTATCTACCACACGTTTAAAAAATCCCTCGCTTCAAACGGCTTTAAAGGCTGAGTCAGGCAGCCTTAACACTGACGGAGAGAGGAGAGAGGGAAAACAGGGAGCGATAGGGATATGAATGTAGCAGACACAAGAAGAGAGACAGAAAGAACTCATTTAAACTTGCTGTTGTCTAAAACTAACAGTCTATATGCCCAGCTGAATTCATCACAGCCCTTCAAAGTTAAAAACTACACAAGGAAAATATCTCAAATTTGTAAGATTTATCAGCATTTATCAGTTATTTCACTGAGCAAAACAAAATCAGCAGGGGTTCCAGTGGAGAGGTCTATGCAAATTGTGAGAGCCACTAAAAAAAAGATGAACCTAACTCCAACCAATCAAACTGACATTTATAAGCAGACTTACTTGTGTACTGGTAGATCAAAGGGCAAGAAGGTTAACTCCTCAAGTGTTCATACTGCACTACTAAGATCAAAAAAGTGATGAAAGAAAAAAAATGGATGCATCTCACATTAGATCTCATTATGGACACATTATCATCATTCTCAATGCTTCATGCATTGCCTTTCTGCTGTTGCTGTCTGTGTAATTGAAGCTGCCTCCTTTTTCAGTGCAGAGAAATTGCCAAACAGTTGTGATTTACTTCCATAGCTGCTTTTTAACATGCATGCGATTAAGTTATTGTCAGTGAACGGCAAAAAGAAACATTTAGCGTTTGGCAAATAATGTATATTAGCAGGTTTCCTACCATGCAGTAACTTTAGAAAACAGAACACAATGCTCTCCCCAACAATACATGTTGCTATGTGGTCAGTTAATAGTAATAATTATTGCTGTCACTTCTACTAGAGTACACTTTACCGTTGTCACAGCAGTTCATGCAATTTTTGAGCCATGATGGCTTTTAAAATACAAGGTTTTAAATATTGTTCCACGTTATAATTTAGTGTTTTGCTACAAAATAAAGCCTCAGTCCAAAGATTTATTAGACTGTGTGGCATTTTTGTTGCTTGTACCTGAAAACATCATCCCTATGCCAAGGTATCCCTACCTTGCAGGTTTTTTTAGTACAGTGCTATTTCTGCTCAGAACTCCAAAAGAAGTCCAACTCATCTGTACAAACTGCAGGTGCATCTAATGTAAGAAGAGAAAAACTGAATATGAGGAGGAGAGAAAGTGAGGCAGAGACACTGAGCCTCCATTTATACAGGATAAAAGATAATCTATTCCTAAGGCTATTTCTACCTGATGTGGATAAAGAAAACTCATCTTACTGCAAGGTAGCTGGACAGAAAGTACACACTGCCATCCAAAAAAAGAAATAAGACCTGTCATACCCATCCCCTGTAGCTGATCACACCTCAGCAGGTCAGCCAGGGTACATACAGGGTGTTCACATTTGTGGGAAAATGTCCTCAGGGGTGAGGAAACATCAGCAGGGCTGATAAAAACCATCATCACCAAGTCATCACCTTTACTGCTAAGTAGAAAGGCGGAGATGACAAGGCGTCCAGAGGTGTAGGAAAAGAGAGTCCAGGCTGTCCAGGAACACCTGCCAAGAGTGTAACTTCTCAAATAATGTTCAGGACTTATTTACTTCAGCTACAGGTTCAGGCTATTATTTGTGACAGGCTGTTATTATAGACCACTTTATTGTTATTAAACCCACTTTTCATATGTATACGCTGAATTTCCCACAAATCCTTTAACTAAGCAACCATATGTGTCACATGTACCCTCCATCTGAACAAACCCACGTAAGCATTCCTGAGATGACAATAAGGAGTGTTCGAATACATTCTGCTCGGAACGCCAAAAGAAGTTGAATATATATATATATATACCTATAAGATTAAAGTAAAACTACTTAAGTTCAGATTAGAAAATTGATCAGTTACATTTGCAGGCTATTTATCACTGACAATGTTCAATCAATAACATAAATTTCACTTTGATCTGACAACAAGCTAATATGATTTCCACATCTCCTTTATTAGGCTCTGGGAGAAGGTCAGAACTGAACGCACTGAGTAACCTGCAAGCTTAAAACTGTAGCTGTCACGTTAGAAATAAACAGCAACACCAAGCATGCAATGTGAGTTGTAAAATAAATATGTTAACTCAAATAAATATATATATTTATTCTACTGTTCAGTTTGTTCTGGATTTTTATTAATTCAGTGGTTAAAAGTTGGGTGTGTGGCAGCTCCTGGATAATACTGCCAGGGTTGATGGGGTCTGGGACGTTTGTTTTCTGGGGGGTGACTGGGCCTTCCTAGCTGGGGTAGGTACCCTGCTGGGGGTTGGGGTGGATCCCAGGGGCTCCCTGGGGCTCTTGCCCCCTGGCTGCTGGGGCTCTTCCTGGGACCTCCTGTCCTCCTTCTTTAGAGTGGGGCACGTGGTTGTCCTGGGGACATGAGGCCCTGGATCTCTGATGTTCTGTGGGGGTGCTTGAGCAGCTTGGGTTGCCTCCTACCTACCACTTGGGTCTTGTTGGTATCATTGCAGCTTTCCACCCTCATTATTATTATTATCAACTACTTTCTGTGACAGGCAGACACACACCAACTGTCACACTCACCCACTCACATACATATATTTACACATACAGAGGCTTTTGGTTGACATTGTACACACATTTGTTGCAAATGTTTCTTTTGTATTTCTTCTCGATTGTTTGTCTTTCAATACTTGGTCACTTTAAATTTCTTTTTCTTTCTTTGTTTTCTTTCTTTTTTAGTTCCTCACTTGTTTCTTTCTTTTCTATCCCCTCCACCTGTCAGGACCAATAACCTCACATTATTTAAAAAGAAAGTATGCCAAAAATTATACAAGAGGAACTTATTGAGCTCCACTTGACAAAACAAATCTGTTTGGCACAGAAAGGCATTTAGATTCCCAAGCTGCATGCCAAGTTGCTGGATAGGACAGGTTAAAAAATGTAATAAATAAAATAAAAAGAATGCTTATGCTTCCCAACATTAGGGATTTTCTAGAGCTATTATCTCATTTTACTTGCGGCAGCAGTGTTGCATTTTACTGTTTTTAAAATATATATATTTGTCTTATACGATCACTTGCACCTGTTCACCTGGTTGCAGCAGAGGGCAGAAGAAGCATCAAACACCCATTTTTATGAGAGTGTGCAGAAATTGTGGGTTGACAGAGAAAACTGAAAACCACATTTGTGATCCTCATTATCTTTCATTGAGGTATTCGGTTTTTAAAAGCCACTTAATGCAAGAAAAAACCTGGCCATGTTGAATTTGCTTTGTAATGTACCACTCCAGAGAGTAGTGTACAAATCTTATTTTTCACTCTGTGCTCTTCACTTTTATTTGCTGCTTGGTTAGGTTTAGGCACAGAAATGTGTTCTTTAGGGCTAAAACCTAAAAGTACTTGATCAGGTTAGGAAAAGATAATTGTTTAGGGTGCAATACACTCCTTGAAAAGCAATGCTAAGAAAATTTTTTAGATGTGCTGAGGATGATGACACCGGCGTGAATTTTAAATTATTACGCTTCATTTTCACACCATTTAAGTTTTCAGTCTTGTGCTAATTTCATGTTGGATGACAAACATGTAGTTTGGTATTTATAAAAGATGATTCATTAACTATTTATACCTAATTTGGGGGTGTTAATGAGGTGGGATGTGAGGTACACTTTTGTATAAAATAACATGAGTAAAAATGACAAGTGGAAACCTGTGAGATTCAAGTTTATTTTTATTATGTAGATTATTTTCTGTATTAAACACGCTTCCTTTTTTTCTTCCACTGTTTTCTGTGGAACTAATGAATATGTTACATATCTGGCTGCTGAGATGCTAAAGTTCGCTTAACTTTAAAGTGTAACTATAACAGCAACAGCTTGCACAAACAACATTTGGAGTGGTTTTCTGGGGGAGGAATTTCAGATCTTAAGAATGCACACATGGCAAGCTGTATACAAGTGTTACATCTAGATATGATTAATTGCAACTGCACAAATCACACAAATATACCATTATATATGCCTAAACATACCATGTTTAATTACGCTATACATTGTTTTGTTATCTTGCCTTTTAAATAAATTAATGAAGCAGGAATGATGGAAGTTATACTAATAAAGAATTAAAGGATGTGTTGAAGTTAAATTTTGTATTTCATGCCATGTTCACGGCATGTGGGGGGAAAGAAACAGATGGGAAAGATTCCCAAGTTAATGATCTATACATGTCACTGGATGATCAAAATGCTTGCGTGAAGACAGAAATGGGTGTATAAAAGTTAAAAATATGGTGCGTTGACACTATAGCATTAATACTCTTTAAACTGAATAAACATGAGGCATTTATGTTTGTTTAGTTTTCAGACATTTCCATTTGACAAATATATCATAGCTTCACTATACATGATTGTGAACTTTGTCTCTCTTTGTCTTTTTATATTTCTTCTTTACTGTGTAAATATGCTATTTTTGCTGCTTGCTGGCTATTGCAAATATGATCCCCATCCTTCCCTTAAAGCAGTCTTCTGTGAACATTTGCAGGAAGCGTTACTTTCCATCAACCGCAGCTGAACAACAAGATATAAGTTCAAATGTTTAAAAATGTGGGGGGGAAAAAAAACAGCAGTGTGGCAAACATGCCGTGACAATGTTGTCCTGACATTAAAAAATACATAATTCAGAAATGATGAATTAAGTACTGTTCATGAATATATCATGGGGACTTTTTCGCTTCTTTTTCCCCTTCATTGCCAGCCTTTGTTTATTCATACAGACAATGGTGCTGCCTGGTATTTGATCCCCCTCTCTATTTAAATTCCAGCTTTTATGTGAGTGTAAAAAACACTCTCTGAGGACAGGCTGCAAACAATGACATACTGAAACTGCCAAGTGATAATGAGGTCAGTGAGGAGGGAAACAAGTCAAAAACACTGCAGAGGAAAGGAAAAGGTGGTAAGGTGGTCCAATCTCATAAAGAAAATCAACAGATTTTGACCTTTAATAATGTATTAGGCTTTCTTTAAAGATACTAGATAAGAAATGCATACATCACACCTCTTCATAATCTCTGGATCTGTGAAATGCCTGAAATGAACATGTGTACATGAGGAGGAGAGCAGATAGAGGCCACACATAAGTGTGGAGTGTGCTCATGTAAAACCCTTACAGTGAGTTAGGCAGTTCACCCTGAAGGCGAAGATGCATGGCAGAGAACTCCACACTTTTTTATCCCACAGCAATGAGTGGGTTCAAAGCAAATCCAATTTTTTGCTCTCGACCTTGCTCAACGTTCCTCCATTCAGTCATCTGCATCTCGCGATATACCCACATACACTGTATATATGAAAAGTTGAGACATAAAATTCCAAGATTGAGTACACACACAGCCATACTTAAGCAATTTCAGCTGAATGTAAAGGCAGCTGCACGCTGGCCTTGTACCCAAATGAAGCTGTCTATTGTCATTTTAACTTCAGTGTCTCCATGAAAAATAATTGAGACTGGATCCTCATGCAATCAAATAAAATGAGTAGAAGCATTAAATTTACCTTTCACTGAAACACTCAGAGGCTGGCCATAAAAAAAAAGCTCTCATGGGTCTAGACATTTTTCATGTGGATATCTTTTTGTTTGTTTTCTCCTATGACTGTAATTGGCCTTTTATTGTGTGAGCTGAAGGAAAATGAAACTGACAGTGGTGTGGTGTGCAGAGGGATTGGACCTGTTAGATGCTGCAGACCCCCTGGAACATTTTCTCTAACTGATGCCTGTGCTGTCAGGTAATAGCTGGACATATGCAATTTCTATTTTCCAGATAGGAAGCAGGGATTGTTAATATTCTTTGTTTGTGTTCCCTGTTTATTACAGGAATGACAGATGAGGGTTTAACCAAGACAGCATACCTACAATTTATACTCTAAGAGGAGATTTTACAATTATTAACAATGCTGTTACTGTACATAATATTATTTTTATGTTTAAAAAAAACAAATGTTCAGTTAATCTTCAATTTAAACAAGTGTTTAAGACAAACGATACTTATGACTAAATTAAAATGCATCAATGTGCATTTGAAAATTATAATAGACTTAAAATTACTCACACACCTACACTCAATATGAGAGACAGCAGTAAATTAAAATCTCTTTGCTTCACATCGTGCTCGTGTTCAGACTTAATATTCATCTTTACTTGGAAAAATAATTGAGTTTCTGTATATTGTATTAAAAACTATACAGTATTGATTTTGTCACAGAGCTCATAGCAAAAATCAACATTTTTTTTCTCATGAAACTCCAGTTTCTTTTTTTTTTTTATCATTGATTTAACTGTTAATGGAATAATTACAGCTGAATGTGCATTTTAAACATGCCCAAACATTTTCCTCAGTGATGTCAAACAGACCCTTTTGGCCCACTATAAGGTCCAATTGAGCCCACTGGCTGGAGTCTGAAAATGTGGAAATTTCAAAGAAGGGCACACATTTTGAACCTTTAACTGAATTTTTCTCAGTTTTACAGTCTTCTTACTTGACAAAGACAACTCCTTGGCCTTTCATACACAAAAGTACAAAATTAAGAAGCAAAATTAGTTTTTTTAGTATTCAAAAATATTGACAGCAAAATTCCTTATTTTGCTATTTTCAATAGGATATTTTGGTTTTTGCACAGCAAAAATAGGACATTTCAGTGAATTACAAATTATTTCCAGTTTTTGTTTTTGTGTTTTTTAATTAAAGGAAAAAGTCATTCATACCTTACAGTATAATGTTTGACACACAGGCAAACTATTAACCTTTCACTTTTGTACTATAAATAGAATATTGTGAAATTGTTACTTTGTTAAATGTGAAACAAGCAATTCAATTCAATTTTATTTATATAGTGCTAATTCACAACAAAAGTCGCCTTAAGGCACTTAAAGTAATGCTGGTTTAGAACATCACAGAGTGAAATATGTAACTCTACGTTCCCACTGCAGGCAAATCCAATTTCTTTTTGCCCATATGTGACCCAGATCTGATTTGTCCATGACAGTCTGAACAGCACAGATCTGATTTTTTCAAATCGGATTCAGGCCACTTCAATATGTGGTCCTAAATTGGATATTTTTGAAAGCGAGACCCTAGTCTGAATGGCCATGCTCCATTTCATTCGCCCTTTAAGTCATTGATGTAGGACAGACGTCATAATTCTGCAATGAGGGAGGTGAGATGTGGCAAAATCAAATGTCAACAATGCACAAAACAAAAATGACAGTGAGTTACAGTGTTGATGGAGCTAGTCAGTGGAAAGAAACTGAAGGTTGACATGTGTAGCATCCATATTTACTTCTGCAAACACAGCATGCTTCATGTGACGTCACGCTTTCTTCTGTGCATGTGCATCACTTCAGGGCCGGAGACTACACACAGTGGAGTCTGATGGCGGTCACATTTAAATTACAATGTGAAAAAAATCGGATCTCAGCACAAGATCGGAATTGCCTACAGTGGGAACGAAGTGTAAGATGCACTTTTTGAAGTCCTTCCGAAAACTGTAGTTTCATGGTGGTAAACATACGTCATCAAGATTTCGCATAATTACATTTCCTAAAGTGCAGTCCAATTCTCATTTACCAAACTTCTCTTTTCCATAGCAATTCTCCCTGACCTTGACCTTGATGGAAAATATCAAGAGGTCAAGGAAAACATTTAGGAAAAGGAGACGGGAGCTTTTTTGTTTTTTTGGACCATCGGAATCTACACTTAGTGTTTCATTTAGTTGTCCTTTTTTTGCTTATTTTTTTCTTTGAAGTTTAGTATACTTATGCTGAAGTTTTATTTGCTGCATTTATTTCTTTCCCTCCTTTGTGCTCGTCTTTCTTGCCCCCCATTAGTTTCACCTGTGTGTAATGGTTCCCACCTGTATCTCATTTTCACCCCGAGTGTGTGTATAAAGTCCTGTCTTTCCCTTTGTTAATGCAACTGTTTGCCCTCTGTCGGTGTATCATTTATTCCACATGCTGCTTGTTCACCTTTATGGATTTGTGTTTTATTTATCTGCCCTTTTGACTTAGTGTTTCTTGTTTTTTTTTTGTTTTTTTTTTTGCAACAATCATTAAAGGCCTGCTTTTTGTTTAGTTTTGTCTGCCTGCCTCTCCAGTGTTTGCTGATATTTTCTTCCAGGTTTGAGGTGAATCTTTCTCACATTAATTTTAAAGGGAACCCTGACAATTAGTAGTTGTTGGCCTTAATATGATGTTATTGCCCTATTCTACAAAAATGTATTATTATTGACACTTAAAAACCTCTAATTATTTTTTAAAAAATTAATTGGTTTACTACCTCTTTTGACCTACGGAGGTCACCATTATTTTACCTATGCAATGCATTCTGGGATGACGACTAGTACATTTTCAGTGATTTCTTCATTATCATCTCATATGGCGCTCGGGTTCAACCTGAAAATACTCAACTAAAGACACTGAGCCAGTGTACTGCTACATGGGGCAGAGACAGCAGCAACCAGTTGACGTCATTACCCAAAATTCATTGCAATGAGATTTTTTTTTATGATCACATTTTTATAGTTGAAGCAAATTTTTTATCAAACAAGGTCTATTATTCCTCCCAGTTGGGGTTCCCTTTAATAATACATTTTTTTTAACGTACAGCAGACCTGCTGTTGGACGAGGGCCTTCCTGTACAGTATAAAGTCTACATATTCTGCATGATAGTTTTCTCCAGGTGCTCCGAGTTTCCTCTAACAGCCCAAAGAGATGCATAATTCTAAATTGGCCTTGGAGGTGGATGTGAGCATGCATGGTTGTTGTGATTGACAGGTGGCCTGTCACTGGGTGAGTCCCACCTCTCATCCAGTGTCAGCAGGATGAATGGGTATTTAAAATTCATTAAGATTAGTATTAATTTAATTTTAATCTCTGTACTTCTCTGGAAACTTGGCTTGGAAAAAGAGCGTGGAAAAAAAAACGCTCATTTTTTAGGGTCGAAGGAACTAGATAGGAAGTCAGTTTAAAATGCATTAAGTAATCTACTTCAAGACTTGTGTTACTGTGATTTTTATTGTAAACCAAGCAGCTGCAATGTAAGCAAGAGAACTCAGTTTTCAAGCACAATTAGGGTTTCAGTGCAGACTGCAAATTGAGTTCTGAAGTCACAAATTTGCTGGTTCAAACAATTTTAACATTCCTATTTACCTGTTCACCCATCCAGGCTGATATGAAACTTTTTTTTTTTTTTTGAAGTAAACAACTTCAAAAAACGAAGAAACTCAAACAACAAGAGCAAGAAAAAAATGTGTTAATCATGTAATGCAAACTGTGATCATTTTATCGTTAGAAATATAAAATTACCTGTAAATTTTTAGACTACTCTAATTAAAATAATGATTAAAAAGTGTTTGTTTAATTGGAGTCTCAAAGAAAAAAGAATATTCCCCAGCATGGTAATGTGCTCATTAGCTTTTGTTTTTGTTATTTTTTACTCACATTTCAGGTGTGTGTGTGTGTGTGTGTGTGCGCGCACTTTTGCATCTCAGATGTCATTTCTGGTGATATAGTAAAGTTAGCCTGTTGTCCTAACGTCTGTACGGATAGTATCTTTTCAAAAGAGAAAAAAATTCCAGCCAGAGTACTGTCATGGTAATGAAGTCTTATTTTATCACAACAAACAACAGTTACAGCAGTTAATTAGAAGGCTTCCCAACACTTATTGAATTGCAGTT
>VUQH01069724.1:0-10918 GCA_015106775.1 Etroplus canarensis
CTCTCTCTTTCACACACACACACACACACACACACACACACACACACACACACTTAATTTTCACAATCAATAGGTGTAAACACACAAGGGCCAAAATGAGTGGCTTAAATCACAAACACACAAATTTAAAATAAAAAAAAAATGGAAAAAAAAATTCCAGTCTATTGAGAGGGCACAGCCAGCTTATGTTCCTCATTTGTACGACTGTTTGTTAAACGCCACAACCATGCCTTCCTCCTCCTCTTCATCCTCCCACAAGCCATTATCCCATTTCATTTCTCCACAGCATATTGTTTATTTACTTATCGCTGGACAGATAATAGAACAGAATTAATCAGCTAAATCCTCATTTTTGTATGAACCAATTCTACTGTTTATGCAAATGGACAGCAAAGCAAGACTGACTCTACAGCCTGAGCTGACAGGCTGACTACTGGATTTAATTATCAGGGCTAATTACTTGTTTTCCTCTAACTGCTAACCATGGGGCCACTGTTACTACACTTCCCTGGGTGCTAATGCCTGCAGCAGCTGCTTGTTCAACTGGAAGGACAGAGTGGTGAGAAAACACCACAGGAAACAAGAATGTCTTTTTCTCAGTTTGCCATTTTATATTATCAGTTTGTTGTGTGCCATAATAGCGTACAGTTGTGAGTATGCAGTAATATACTTGTTTAGCTGATTATTGAACTTAAGAACTTAAGAATTGTGCAAGAAAATAATCATGAATAGGTGCCTGTCAGGCACAAAACTTGTGGAAGTCTGGTTAAAAGAAATAATCCGCTCTATATTACTTAAACAATCCAGGAAATTTTTGCATATGATAACCAGAAAATCCATGAAACACAGACCAAAAAACAAAAAAAAAAAGCTTTAAGATGAAACTAACCATTGAAAAGCAAGTTACATTACCATTATAAGCTAAATATGAAGTGAAAAGCAGCATTTTTATTCGGGGGTCCAAAATTTGTGAAAAATTGTGAAAGATGGTTCAAGTCCCTGTTGTCCAAAAGCGGTGAATCAAAAGACTACCATACAATGCATAGCAATCTGTTCCTAAAATGGCTGCTCCCCAGGCCCCTGCTACTGAATACAACTGCAAAAGTAACCCCTGACTTACATGAACCTGGGTCTACAACAAACAAGGAAGGAACAGTGTTTAGCAGCCTGGTTTACACATGAGTGGATGAGAATAAACAGCAAAATCTCATTGCAGGCAGCACAGTGGAAATATTTTTCCCACAGATATACTTGAAGAAGCCATGCAACCCTAGTCTTACATATTACGTTCTCCAAACATAGCCTCAATAGATTAAAAAATATATATTAACCAATTAACCTCCTTCAGTTAACCAATAATTTATTTTATTGGTTAACTGAAGGAGTCTGAGAAGGCTTTACATTTCTGCTATAGAACAACAAAATACTTTCTCAAACACTGCATGTGCAATGACACTTGTAATCTAAATGATGCATTTCTTTCCTAGAAAGCCACAGAAGGTAAGGGGTAATTAACCATGATAAGTTTGAGAAGTGTTTAGCTTCTTGTTTAATTTTGATGTAAGGGTGTAAACTCATTCATGCAGTTATTCGTTTTTTCCATTATATTCAATAAATGTACCATGACCACATACACATGTGAGTCTGCACACACACACATTTTACCATCATCTTTGCTTCTGTGACTCACAAGATCAGTTCTCATCCACTTCAACAAGTGGCTGCTGAAGCCTGTGACATGCACACATGCTCACGTAATTCAAATGACAGGCATGTGAGTTTGAGATTGTGCATCATTTCTCATGTTGGTTTACACATGCATGGATACGTGATGTAAGCGAGCCAAAACCATATCCTCTGGACAGACGCTGTGAGCAAAAGAAAAAATGTGTTGAGTGAAAATATCTGCAGATGGGGCCCAAAGCAATTATAGTTCATCAACATGACAATTTAGCACCCACTCATCATGACATATCAATACACACATACAGACTTAGAATATTTACTCAGAAATAACGTTACCATAACTAGCCCTGATTAATAGGGCAGGGAGTTTGGCATTTTACAAATAAATAAGCAGGTCTGAATTAAAAGTAGCAACTGAACAGAAACTATGTTCTGTTATCTATAATATTATCAAATGAAAGATAGTTTAAAGTATCCTGAAATGTTTGTTTTCAAATTATTTGTGCTGGAGAACATTACAGATACTAAATGATACTATGCTTTAAAGCAGTTTTCACACTTGTATTTTACATGTAGTTACATAAAACTTAATTAAAGTAACATAAAAGTTATTTGTCCACCATGGAATAGCAGAGGTGCTTGTTCGCTGCAATTTTCCTTTTGTTTTTGAGTGACTCAGTGAGGTTCTACAAAATCTACACAACTAAATTAATGAAATACGGTAGAGAGGTTGAACACAAGCAAAGGAAGAACCCAGTACATTCTGGCATGGATCTGGCATGGATCTGGTTTACTATGTAATACTACTAAAAATATGTAAGATAAGGTATTGGATTTGCATAAGGATGTTCCTCCAAGTGCTCTTCTCATTTTATTCTTCTCCCCTGCCTTTTCCAACTCATTAACATATATATTAATCACAAAATTCAAGATGTAATTAAGAGCTGTGTTGCTAGATTTTAAAAAAATGAGGCCGTCCTTCCAGGAAGAAGGAAAGCATTTTTTTTTTTCTGCTAGTGCCTTAAACTGACATTTATATGTTCATGTTTAAATGATAAAAATCTCTAGCAAGTAAAGAAATTATGACAGAAGAACAGAAGGAAGTGAGATGGTTCAATTTTAGAGTTAAAGCCTGCATAGGAAGGAGGTCAGAGTTGGATGAGTCAACACAATATCAGACATTAGAACAAGGAGCGATTTCAAATGATGATTGTTTCTCATTTCAAATCAATGCAGCTTTTTTCTTCACTAATTTTAAAGGTTCTTTATAACTTATTAAACCAAGTGTTTAATAAGTTAACAAGTCATTTCTCCCCACTAATTACATTTCTCTAACCTGGGAAAGGTAACTGAAATCTTCCCCTAAACAAGTCAGTTGTTTACGTAAACTGAACCAAATCTTTACCACAGCACTGCAATATGATACAGTGGTTTCATATGTGCAACAGTAACTTAAAAGTTACTGACCAAAACAAAAAGAAATAAGTATTTCATTAAATTTAAAGTATTTGTGGATATAAAATATTGTTAACTGACATCTATCAGTTATAAGCAGATGAAGAGAGACAAGTTGAAGAGGGACATTTAATTTACCATATTTATTATCATATTTACTATTACAAGCTCAGGCTACAAGTGCAATTAGTTTGTATCACTGCATTTAAAAACTTACAGATACACAGAAACATGCTGGTCCTCCAAACAACTTATGACCTGCAGTTGACTTTCTGCCACATGCAGGTTAAAGGAGAAAGGTCATCTGTATTGACCTTTAAATCCCCCCTCGACACCTTGTATCGAACAATCACAACATTAGGCACAGAGCTCTAAGGTCACTGTCCCAGGGGTCTTAGCCTATTGAGTGAGGGGTCGCATCAAAACAGCCAAACCAATCAAAACACCTGGACCAACATATGGTGGTTTAATCAAATGTATGTACACCTCATTTTACAAAAAAGAAAGCCTTCAGGCATTTTGTACCCTCATATGCAATTCATGGATGATTGAATGAGTCAGGGATTTGTTCGTGCCTTTTTATCACCTTACACAGATGGCCACAGTCATGTGAAAAAGAAAGTGCACCCTCTTTTAGTTCTATAGGCTTTTAGGCAACAAAACATAAAAAAGTCCTGCGGTCCTCACGAGACTCTGAAATTATTAAAAGCTAACCTCAGGTATGAAACACACAACAGATTCCACCACGTCATTGTTTATTCAACAAAGATGGCTTCACATTTTGCCCCTAGAAAACATTGGTATTATACACAGGAGTTCACAGTCGACTCATTGACTGCAAGGTGCCCAGGTCCTGAGGCTGCAAAACAAGCCCAAATCATCATCCCTTCAGCATGGTGCTTGACAGTTGGGATGAGGTATTTGTGTTGATACGCTGTGTTTGGTTTTCATCAAATGTGGTGCTGCGCATTATGGCTAAACGTCTCCACTTTGGTCTCATCTGTCCAAAGAACATTGTTCCAGTAGTCTTGTGGTTTGTTAAGATGCAACTTTGCAAAGGTAAGCTGTACTGCATTGTTCTCTTTAGAGAAGAGGTTTTCTCCTGGCAACCCTTCTGAAAAAGTCACTATTTTTTTTCTAATTGTACTGTCTAGAACTAATCATTCTCACTGTAGAACAACTGACTTAAAATTATTTGAAAATGTGCTTATAACTCTTACCAGATTGATGGGCAGCAACAATTGCTTCTCTAAAGTCACTGTCTTTCCTCTTTGGCATGGTGTTACACATCTGAAGGCTCCAGACCAGCAAACTGTCAAAACTTCATTTTTATAGAGGTTGTCACACTTACTGATGATTAGTTAATGAAGTGCATTCAGTTAGCAGCACTTGGCTGCTGCTTACCTTCTTAATTCCTATGGAAGCCTCACAATGCTTCTGCATTTTGGCTCGGCTTTTGTTAAATAAATAATGACACAGTGTAATGTGCCATATGTTGTTGTTCCTGTGCAGTTGTAATTCCCAATTTCAAAACCTGCTATGACCCAGATGATTTTTTATTATGTCCTGACATGTAAAACTTTAGAACTGTAAGAGGGGGTACTTTCTTTTGAATGCATGACTGCATAAACAATTTTGAAATGGGAAGAAAACCTAAGGTGTGTTCACATGACCACATGAGTGTTGACAGTATCCACAATACAGTTAAGAATAATCTATTTTCATTAAGAATTTTGCAACCAAGCTTTACTTTACTCTGTACAGTGTATCTTTTTGGTGTATAGCTGGAGATAATGTATATGACTACTTATGTGTGCTATTTTTTTTTCTGCTGAACTGCTGCATAATGGTAACACAGTTTGGCACCATTTACTACATTCAGAATTTACTGCAAACCCTTACCAAAGTGTCTTACAGTCACTATTGGGTTAAACTTGCTCGCTCTGGACTCCAGGGAACAGTTGGTTGTACATAGAAGGTCCTTCATCTGCCACAGACTGCTTATGGCCATGTTATAGATGGCTAGAGCGGAATGAATAGATGGAGGAAGACGGGAGATATCAAAGGGGGGGGACAGAGGGGTGGGCCGGGAGGAAAGAGATGGAATGACAGAGGGTTGAGATGATGAGGGCAGAGCAGGGTCACGATTCCATGACTGCTGGAGCCCTTCAGATCTGAGAAGTATGGCACATGGCATCACTAATGAAATCTGTGCATTCACTCTCCTGGCAATGAAAAAGGGGAAGGGCTGGATAAGGCAAAGGAGCTGGAGAGAGTGATTAAAGTAGAAGGAAAACAATGAAGAATATCTGTGTGGGATGGAAGTAAGAAAAAGTAATAAAGAACCGAGGTAGAATGATAAAAAAAATTAAGAAAGATAGAATGAATGACAGAGGAAAAAAGAGCAGAAGATGAGGAAAAAATAGAGGGAGCCTCATCTCCATACACTGTGATAGCAGGCAGATTTGAATTTAGGGCCCCTATAAATAGGGACGAGCAGCAAACACCAAGCAATTTTGTTGCAACTCCAAACACAATGTCTGATTGAGGGCAAATTAAAATGCAAATGCAATACTTCCATTTTTCCAGATTTCACCCACAAGATAAGCAAAGGACCGCTGTTTCTTTCATAAAGAGTAGAGGTGTGCATGAGTTTGTGTATTAGTGCGTGTTTATTCACAAATGTGTGTATGTGTTTGTTTGTCAAGTTTGAAATGAGAGGAGACAGGAGGGAGACTGGAGGTGAGCTTGTATAAACAGATTAGATTCAGTATTGTCCTCTCCAAGCTGCATTTCAATCGTCATCGTCTTTGCCTTTCCTTCTGCCCTTGTCAACCAGCAGTTTTGATACATTTTTAACAGGCTTCCTTCAAATGCAAAAGAACACAACATTTGTATTATAAATCATGAAATAATTAAAAACACAAAACTAGAACAGTTTGACAAAGTGAAAAAAGTCCACTCTTCTGCTCCTTATACCTAAATATTTGGAATACAGTGAGGATATTATAGCATTATGAGGCATTTTACAAGCTGGCATAAAACAGCTTTTATGTGCAAAGCATTTAATGCTTGACAGAGCCTGGTTCACCCCCTTAATTGTTGCAAAGCCATCACTTCACCATATGTATTCAACCCTTTCCAAGTCACGGGTTACAAACATATTTAATGCTGTGGTCACATGGTCTCACTGACCAGAAGGTTTGTATTTCAAGCCAAGTGGAGGGCAAATGCCGATTGCAAAGTCCTGCCGAGTGACCAATGGTTACACTGAAGATCGATGCTCGGACAGATACAGTAAGGTGTTTGAGCCATGCTGAAAGAGGAATAAGCAGGAATGCACAAAAAGGAAATGAGAACAGAGGCAATGGCATTCTGAAACACAAAATGACAGGCAGGCAGTGAAAGAGAATGAAAAATAGAAAGGATAGGAACTAAACCAAACAGCCTTTGCTTTAAGCTATTCTTTAACTAACTGAGCTGAATTTTTCATCAGCTTCTATTCTCAGGGGTTGGTGGACTAAAAGCAAGCTTTTGCTGTGTCCTCTAGTGTGTATATGTGCCTGAGTGTGTATGTTTGGAGGAGACGGGAACAAAAACGGCTGTCAAGACTGCAAGTCACATACGTCTGTCACATGTGTATTGTGAATGAGGAAATGTTTTTTAAATTTTCTTTTTTTCATACATCTTCAACAGACTTTGAGATAAATGACATAGAAAAATACCACTCTACAAGGACATTCTAATATATTCACTATTAACATTGACTCTGTTGGGCACTTTCTAAGCTTTTGGCTATTTTTCCATTCCTGCACAAGTCTGTTGAGAAATGAAAAGAATGACCAAAAAAAAAAGAAAACAGGAATTTAAAAGGGAATTGCAAACAACAAAGAAGAATGTTGACATCTAAGAGAAAGATCAGCACTGCACACTAGATACAGGAACGAGTGGAAAGGTTGTTCAAATTAATTTAAAAAAATTATCACAGAACTATGATTTATTATTAGTTTTTAGCATCATGTGGCAATTGCTAGTGCTGATGTTGCTAAAACTTACATAAGGAGACAAATAAGTCTATCAAAAAGTCAGAGAGACCAGAGTTCAGTTGAACAGCTGTCAGTAAAGGGCTAATCACACTAAGTGAGAAGTGACTCCTCAGGTTGAAAAGATTTTCTCGTTACATCCTGAGACACCTTGTTCATGTAATGTGGCCATTTTTGTCTGCAAATGATCCTGAGAATGATGACCGGAAAAAAAGTCCTCTTAGTCATCTTGGTGCTATAAACAACAGCTCATTAAATTACCAAGTCTTGTGTGGTGCAGTCTGAGTCAGACGTCTGAGGTGCGTCATCACCAGCATCCCCAAAAGTTAAAAAGAAAAATGCAAATTCACACACTTAAACTGCATAATATTAAAGGGGACCCTCTTCATTTCCAACACCACATTTTTAGTTGGACTTTACTAGAGCAGCTTTGCACAATTCATAGTTGAGTAATCCCTGTTTTTCTTATCTTGAGCCCTGGTACAGTATGTCAGTTTATGAACTATTTAAAATAAGCCGTTGTAGCTCCCTTTCCCCTGCCTTCAAGCCAACTTTCTTCTGATAGGCAGCCTCTCACAAACAGAACATTTAAACAGCAGGTGGGTGGGGCTTCTGTGCTGACAGTCAGAGATTATGGCTATCCATTCTCATTGACATCATATAGGACCAAGAGTAGGAAAAACATAATTGTCTTCAGAGCAGTTTGAAGGCTGTACTTTTGGCTCACATGGATTACTTTTTCATATACTGACCTCCATATTTTGAAAGAATATTTCATATGAACATTAACCAACGGGAAAGGAAAAGCATACTAAGTTCAGTTTGAACAAATTAAAACCTGTTTATGGAGGCAAGTTGCTAAAAAAGTTACTTTTGACTTTAACACAAGAGATCAATTGCCAGTACTTGCAGTCTGTGTGCAACAGACAAATTGTAGAGCACAGAAAACAACTGCATTCTTAAAACGGGTAACCTATTTACATTCATGTGTGAATCTGTACAGTCCTGGCCAATGAACAGGCTTTTATTGAATGCTTTAGTGGCATTTAGTGATTTAGTTGTAGGCTCCTTCAAATGACCTCCATTACTTTACCCCCCTCCAAAATACAGACACACTCAAGTCTTCAGAGGCAGGCAGGTAATTTGCCATTAGCTCAAGCCACTCAATCCCTGAAACACTGCCAACTTCAATTGTGTTTGTGAGTAAGATAGGCTACGACAATGTGAAAGAATGAGAGAAAGAAGGAAGGGGGAGAGATAGGAGGATCAATTCAGCGAGCAAGACAAAGCGAGTAAGGAAAAACGGATAAGAAGGAGGAAGGCACTTTATTCTGTCCCTTCCTTCACCAAACCATCCTTTATGACTATCTGACCACTCCAGCATACCATCACTTGGTAACTACCAGGGAGTAATATGCACACGGTCAGGTAGTGTTTTGTACAAACAATAATGAATGGACATTTAATCCCCTCTGAATAGATTGGGGGGATTCTCAAAACTATAGTCAATTGATTTCCAGAGCAACAAACAGTTGCTTTTGTATGTTGTGTTCACATGCAAATTTTGCTGCAAAAATTAAAATTTCAGACTAAACAGACAGTGTGCAAACAAGAACTCTGTGCAACACCACACAAACAAAATGGGAGAAAATGCCTGCATCACTTTCAACCACAGAATAATACTTGGTAACCCTCTTAAAATTATTTAAATATACATATCCACACACAGCAAATGCATCAAATGTGAGAGAAATCAGTTACTGAAACTAAATCAATTTGCTAAGGCACACTAACAGATATGCACGCCACCATCCACTCTGTCCTGCTCAGCAAAGCTGTAATAACCATGCACGACCTTTTTGGCTGCACAAGAGGGTAAAAAACAAAATCTTGTTCAGTGCCTAAGTTGCAGAAAAAAGAAAATCTTGCATATACTACATGTTAAAATATTTATATTTCCTACTGCAAGCCATATTTAGAGGACAAGTCTGAAATGTGGATTGTCTGTATTTGATAACATATGTTGTAAAAAAAAAAAAAAAAAGTATCTATGTATACAGTATACATTTGCTTTGGAAAGTATTATGATTTTATTTTTGAATGCTTTACAGCTTTGAAGATTTTACTCTAAACTGATCATAGCGGCAATGCTCAAACCAAGTAATGGACACTAGAGGTGAAAGGAGACATTAAGCTAAAGAGTCATGTTGATCCTTTTGGGACTCTGGAGGCAGCTGACAAGTACTGCTAGCCCAAGCAGGGTGTGGCTCTAACAGTAAACTTGGTTGTAGGAGGAGTTTGTTGAGGTCATGGAACAAGCCTTTCAGTCTGCCTCAAATTGATTCTGGCAAACTGTCAGGCAACTTAAGAGGGAGAAGCAGCTTTCTACCCACACTGTTTATGGCAGGGATGGAGCGATGCTGTGATGCTGACCTCAAATGAGGATGAGCTTTGCCCCAATACTCTGAATATTGTGGGGCTGTCCCGGTTGATACGCCTCAGCAGCGTCAAGTGGTAGTTGGGGACATTTCTCTTGGATTGGTAAAATGGGCTGTTCCTTGTCAGAAAAGGGGAACTGGAGAGTGTCTTCCAGCTTCAGGGGATCATAATCCTCAGTCTCAATGGAAAAGGTGTATGCCAGACTACTGGAGAGGAGATTCTGTGCGTTAGTCAAACCTCCTATTCAGGAAGAAAAATGTGCTTTTGTCGCTGTCATGGAACACTGGACCAGCTATCCCATTCTTTCTGGCAGATCATCAAGCTTCAACAGATCAGTTGAAGCATGTATGCACTGCCATATTCTGCCTCTCCATAGATGTCCTGTGGGGTCTGCGTCTGGGCCACTCATATTCAGCCAGAAAATTAGGTCTAGTTGCTCCACCATAAAGCCCTAAGTGATGAAATGTTCTTTGGACTTCATGGATTTTGAAATGTCATGCATTGCGAACTGATATACTTTCTATGGATACACAAACAGGTGTGTGACTTTCTACCCAGCATCACTCTACGGACTCCAAGTTTAAAGCACATCCCAAGGATTATTAAAGCAAGCACATTACACGGGACCACAAACAACTGGGACATCAGCCACATAGGTTAATGTGTTAAACACCATATTAAAAACTCCAGTAGTTTTTATTAAACAACTCAGATATGCCAACATAATAACCCAGCCACAGGGGCCCACAAGCCAGTGTACTCCTAGTGCCGGTGCCAAGCCCAGCAAAATGGGGAGGGTTGCGTCAGGAAGAGCATCCTGTGTATAATCTTTGCCAAAACAAATGTGCGGATTCATAACACGACTTCCATACCAGATCAGTCGTGACCTGGGTTAACAACAACCGCCTCCGGTGCCGTCAACCAACAGGGTGCCGGTGGAAACTATGCTACTGTTGGCTGAAGACCAAGGAGGGGGAGAGGGGGAAAGCATGTTAGGAGGCAGAGAAAGAGAAGGAAAGGTAGGAGGGTGGAGGTGAGAGCAGGGACTTTAAATGTAGGGACTATGACTGGTAAAGGGAGAGAGCTGGCTGATATGATGGAGAGAAGGAAGGCAGATATATTGTGTGTGCAAGAAACCAGGTGGAGGGGAAGCAAGGCTATGAACATCAGAGGTGGATTCAAACTGTTCTACTATGGTGTAGGTAGGAAGAGAAATGGAGTAGGGGTCATCTTGAAGGAAGAGTATGTGAAGAGTGTTCTGGAGGTGAAGAGTGTGTCAGACAGAATTGTGACTT
>VUQH01069727.1:16321-26852 GCA_015106775.1 Etroplus canarensis
TTCACTGTGTATTTTATATGTAGTTGAAATGACAATAAAGTAATCTAATCTAATCTAATCTAATGAAGTAGCAGCTTGGTGTATTGTAACAATATCATCCAATGATGGCTGGAGCCTATCCCAGCCATCATGGGGTGAAGGGTGGCAGAATGGACAGGTCGCCAGTCCACTGCAGAGCCAACACAGAGAGACAATGTATTGACCTCTCAGTTTAGAACCACCAATACATAGTTCCCACATGATGTCACAACATATGAGCAGCCGCCATTGCTATAGGCAAGCTGCAGGCAGGTGTGCATTCAGGACACTTGAGGAAACGTCGCCAACCCAACCATTAACAAACTGATTGGAATTGCCCACTGGTATAAAAGCTGCGTGCTAACATAAGATAATGGTGCACGTCTTAGACCCCCCTTCGACCCACCTTCGACCCCCATTCCACTGGAGCCGTAATAGCGCCGATTATGGCAATCCATGCCGATTTAGCGTTCCCAATCAAAACGGCACGAAACGGCATGAAGCAGCTAAAAATTGGGTTCCTGATGATCTATTGCCGTTGTATTCCCGTCAAAAGGCTGGCATTCACATTGTGACCCCAGTGCGTTGTTTCGGCGTTCAGGATGCGCTCACAGTGTATTCTTTTTTGATGTTGATATCGTTTGGCATCATTGCCCCCCGTCATGTCATTTTGACCGGCTATTATCAGCAATACCGGGACTATGCCGGGAATGCAACGGGAATTGCGCGTGATAAACAGCAGTTCAACACCAGTTCACCGCCAATAAAACGTCTTTCATTGTCATAGTACTGAATTGATGGCAATGCTGAAACTTCAGGGTTCACCTTTTGCTTTGCTAAGGAGTATGGATCCACACCTATTAGCTGATTTTCTCAGCGTATCTCTTTCCATCCTCCATACTTAATGATTCTACATTGTCTTTCTCCTTTTGCCTTCCCATGATTTTGATCACAAGTTGAATCCGACATCAAAACAGTTTAAAATTCGCGGGGGAGATAAACAGCAGTGAGTGTTAAAAAAGTACAGCTTGCCAACAAAGATGGCGTCGCTAAGGAGGTTGCGTGACCAATAAACATGTCTGTGGGAACTATGCATGGGAGGAAGCAACAATACCTGGAGAGAACACACACGTTTGTGGAAACAATGCAAACTCCAATCCAGAGGGTGGATTTGAACCTGGACCCTCTTGCTGTGAGGTGACAGTGCTAACCACTGCATTGTAGGGTATCCTTTCAATAAGTTTGCCAGCTGACTTAAACTGGAAACTGTAAGAGTGTATCTAATTTGTTGTTACTTAATACGAATAAAGGAAATATTTATGTCCAATTTTCACTTGGCTTAAAATAAACTGCTAACTATGCAGCATAAATCTCCATCATAGCACCGTCACTCCTGCTTTCAAACACTGAAAAAAAAATTCCTCTTTGACCCTTTGAGTTAGGCAAGCCAGAGTTGGGATTTAGGTATACCTCAGTTTGATTACAGCTTCACAAAAAGACCTAATTAGACGCTTTTCTTGCCAAAACGATAAGATCTCGTGTAATTCTCCCCTCCGATGGATTAATGAACTATCGGAAAGGTATTGAGAGGATCACGGTGCTGCGACTGGCAGCGTTTCGTGGCAGTTTAGTTACACACAAGCCTCTGTTCTCGCTCCAGCTTAATTAGAGGGAGTCAGAATTTTCTGATTAAAACAAAGCCTGTGCCAGGATTGCTGGTCTTACATCATGAAAGTGTTATGCATCAGAGAAGTCTTTGGAGGGATTCGAACGGATTTAAAAGCACAGAATCTAAACTTAGCTTCACATCGCTGGCTGACATAGGCAATTAGTACAATATGTGCTACTTCTTACTGTATGTGAAGAATCAGCAACAGCCGCAAGCCAGATACTGAACTGTTGACTTGTAGAACGGCAAATGTAAATGTTCTGACCTCAGTGATGAATGAAAAGCTGATAAAATGCCATCACAAGAACTTCAGTGTCATTTTTAACCATTTTTAAAAAGTTCTGAAATAAAAAAAAACTGTACAGTTAACACATGTTTGTAGTCACACGCAAACCACATTTAATTTGCATACTGTATTTGCATACTGTAGCGTTGCATTAGTTAGTTTCAAGCACAGCTGGTACCACATTAGCATTCCCCGTCATGTTACACACAAGCATCCTTTCAGCGGCAATGACAGCAAGCAATACCTCAAACTGAAGGCAGCCAAGTGAGACTAATACAGGAACACAATAGCACATCACCAACAGTAACAACTTTATAAAAGGAGCTGCCGTGATTGGCTGCACCAAGCGGCAAACCGTGTTCCCCCATTTCATCACTGGAAATCCCCTGCTGAGCACGGTAACGTTCCACCGAGAAAAGCAAAACAAATCAAGATAAAAGAGGACAAAAACAAACCCACACACACACACACACACACACACACATACACACACACACACACACACAACCCCTCCACGTTAACAGTTATGCTTTTGGATGTGTTCCCAAAAACTGTTATCAAGGTCCCGGTTTTCACACACTTAAGCCCCAGCCAGCCAGGCCCTGTCACTCGCCATCTTGCCCTGAGTGCTGAGAGGCCCGTGCTTCTGGTTTCCAAAATAAGTCATCAACAGGAGCCTCTCTGTGGGACCAGACAAAGGGAGGCTGATAGGAGCCCGGAGCTCTCACATTATGGACCCCAAACAGCTGAAGACAACCGCAACAGGCTGAAGCTCTGCTGGACTATGGCTTCTGAATAGGGATATTGGTCTCTTAAAGCGGTTCTAACCATGAAAAAGCCTTTAAGTAATGAGCATCAGGCCAAAACAAGTACAGTACATTTTGTTCCCAAAATATTCCCCATCACGCCCCTACCCCAACAATACATACACACACACACACACACACACACACACACACACGCTCCATCTTCACATGTCTGTAAATGTTGGAAAAACTGGTATTACTGGAAATGTACTCCTCATTTGAGTCTTCTTTGAATTACTTTCCCTCCAAAACCTCTGTTTTACTATCACATACAGTAGATACATAGAGTCCTTAATAGTACCAGTATAATATTCATCACTGTGATAAACTATACTTTTACATAACTCACCTGGGATTCACTGAAGATAAGGCAATGCAGTGCACTCTATAAATTTCCTCTAATGCTAGGGGTAGAGGAACACATTGACTCTGAAAGTCTTTATCACTGGAGGATATCAAGATACATGAAATGGACCAACAGTAAAATTTAATTCAATCATCCGCACCCACAGCAAAGATGACTGGAATTCAAACTCCATGATCAAATTTCAAACTGTGCCGGTGCTTTCCTATGAGATGCCAGATCATAGCTGCAACACGATTGCGATCGCACCAAATAATGCAGAGGCTTTAAGTGATTCTGGAGCATTCGATCACTGCATCTACAGGGATTTGTAAAAAGTTTTCACAGGACTCAATGCAGCCACGTGAAAAACAAAGTCCAACCTATGATTCATTAGCTTGTAGAGGCACGTACACAAGTTTGATTATAAATCCTCACAACATGAAACTCGTAATGATTGGTCGTGGAATAGTGCCTGCAGAGCAGTTTTTATGGAAAAGAAAGAGTTACGATGCTTTTACAACTCCTTGCGAACCCTTACGGAGCGGCTACAGTAAACATACAAAGTATGACTTATCGTTTAGCAAACAGAAAGTATTTATGACTTTCATAAGGCGAGGCATCGTACCTGCCTCACGACTGGCTCATGAACGTTAATAAAACATCAGTGTGGGAATTTTGGCTCACTCTTCTTTATAAGGTTGCTTTAGTTAATTGAGGCTTGCATGCATTAGTTTTTGCACAGGTGCCACCACGAGATCTCAGTCAGGTTGAGGTCTTGACTTTTTGGGCAGCTGCAACACCTTGATTCTTTTTTGTTTCAGGTATTCTGTTTTAGATTTGCTGGTGTGTTTGGGATCACTGTCCTGCTGCGTGACTTAGCTTCATCTGTCAGACAGATGGCCTCGCATTTGACTCTAGAATACTTTGAGACAGAGGAAGTCATGGTGGACTCAAGGTGTCCAGGTCCTGTGGCTCAAATCATCACCCCTCCACCACTGTGCTTGACAGTTGGTATGACGTGTTTGTGCTGATATGCTGTGTTTGGTTTTCACTGAACGTGCTGTGCATTATGTCCAAACTTCAAAACCTTGGTCTTGTCTGTTCAAAGGTCATTGTTCCAGAAATCGTGTGGTTTGTTCAGACGCAACTTTGCAAACCTTTACACCTTTAAACTTTTAGAGAGATGAGATTTTCTCCTGGAAACCTTGCAGACAGAATCAGTTATGGCAGTCAACGTGTAGCATGCTAACCTAGCTCATAGAGTCTAAGATGTAGCTCTTAGGTTTTTGCAGTTTCTGAGCATTGCACAGTTTGACCTTGGGGCGAAATGTGATGGGACATCCAGTCTTGGCAAGATTGCGGCATTGTGCTAACACACCTGAATGCTCCAGATCAGCAAGCTGCCAAAACATCAGGTTTTATAGAGGCGATTACACTGGCTGATGATCAGTTAATAAGTTGCATTTGATCAGCAGCACATGGCTGCTACTAACCCTCTAATTCCTGTAGAAGGGTGTGACATAACACTAAGTTCTGCCCATTTACTTTCTTTGAAACATAAACAATTTGCTCCATAAGAGATAGGCATCCTTCTGGTCCCACTGTTAAAAAAAAAACTCTCTCCTCAACAGTATGACCTTGTCCTGTTGGCTATACTGTGCTTCAGTTTATGCAGCAGTGGTCTTTTTAGCCCTTTCCTCACTCCAGCGTGTCAAATACTGTTGCTTTGTCCAAAGCCACAAGTGTCACAGAGATAACCAAACAAGGTGCCTTTTGGCTTTGGTACCTTGCAAGCAGGCTTGAAAATGAATCTTAGGTGGAAGTACCAAAGACTGCAGTTCCTCTCATGGCCACTCCCATGAATAATTGCCCAACTAAACAATGTAATGTTTATAGCCTGGTATAGAAACAGTTTTGGCCTCTGAGTAAAGTATGCACTGGGTGCTTTTTCTTTTTAAAACTCATCTGTTTGTGTATTTGCTCAAAGTTAGCTCTAGCTGATTGCCGCCTGATGGGTCTTACCTCTGCTAACTGGAGTCTCTGTAGAGGACCTCTCCACCGTGTTTGTGCAGTTTCAAAGCAGTTTTAATGCAGCTCTATGACAAATAATTTAGTGCTATGGCATTTTCAGTGGGTTTTGATGAGAGAAATTTTAGCATTATATTAGTCTGCCAAAGCAATGGACAGAGCACAAGAGAAGTGAAGAAGAGAGTGCAGGCAGGGTGGAGTAGGTGGAGACAAGTGTCAGGGGTGCTTTGTGACAGAAGGATAGCAGCAAGAGTGAAAGGGAAGGTTTACAAGATGGAAGTGGGACCTGCTATGATAAACTGCAATTTCACTCTCTTTATTGTGTTCAAGGAAGTCAACAGCAGTGAATTCACATAGGTAATTGCTGATGTTTATTTGTACCCATAATTATTTAATTCAACAGACTAATTGCTGTATTTAATTTCTCCACAACAGAGGAATACTAGATGAAATTATTTATCTTGTATTAATACTACATGTTCTTTAAAATACTCTGTCAGTTGTGTGTAAATCAAATTTGTCTTTGGTATTTGTTTATTGACATGTCTATATTTTCTTGTATTATATTGTAGACTGGTGTTGATGTCAATCATGAATAACTTTTATTTTGCTTAGAGCAAACATCACGTTAAGCTTTTTTTTTCCTCTGCTTAAACATTTTGAGCCTTCAAGGACAGGCTACCCCAACCCCACAGGCTATTTTATTAAAATATGTTTGTTATGAATTTGTTGCCCTGTGTGAAACAATTAGTAATGTGGATTTTGTCACGCACTCTATAAAGATGATATTAAAATGATCCAAGTGAAGTGAAGATTCCAGTGTTGCACTGGTTATCTCCACTTTCTAGTTGTTGTATTTCCAGCTTTAAGTTCATCCTACTTTAGAGATGCTGAAAACCTTAAAAAAAAGCAAAGGTTAAATGCTTAAAAACCCTTCAGCAGTTTCATGTGAGGTTAAATATCTAAGATTCACTCATTTTCAGTCCAATTTAGTTTCAATATGGCAGACTCATTTCAATAATCCATAATAAACATAATAAACAAAAACATGACCAAACCATACTGTATGTAACTGCTTGACAGTTGCTCATAGACTGCAAATACAGAAATCAACATTAATTTTTTATATAAGAAGCATGGGACACATAAAACAAAAGCTAATTAAAGTAAAGCTAAAAGTAGTGATATTTACAGACCAAAAGGAATAAAAAGCAGTAAAAAAAATGTAATGCCTTTACAAAATGACTCAACCTGTAGTGCACCTCCTCATAAATATATCTTAAGAAGAAAAGTAAGTGTCCAAATTAGATGAGAAGAATATTGTTTTAATGTTGGGCCACTGATTCAATACAGTTCTTCTATGAAAGTGCACAAGAACATTACAAATATTCAACACCATAACACACCTCTAAGGGAAGAGTGGTCCACACACAGAGCATCAGGCTCTCTCTCACCACCACTATATAATCTATGTTATTTTTTTTTAATTAAAAGTATAAGATATAACTTTTAAATATGTTAGTTTCACCAAGGGCAATAAAGCATCATGACAAATGTTATAGGTACAAAAACTGCAACAAGTAATCAGGAACAACACAGAAATTTTAACTTTATGCCAGAAAATATTACACACCACGCCATGACCAGCATGTCAAAGCTACACAGAAAATAATTAGGGTATTTTATCCATCTCAGCATGGGATTGTTCATGAGCAGTGAGAATGTGTTCATACTTGCTATCTTGTTCTGAGTGTACAGGTGTTGCAACAGCTGGAGCCTCTGCAGTCTTAGCTCAGTTTATGTGTGTGTTTGTACTTTTGACAAGAAAAGAGGATGTGTATCAGATGCCTTTGGAGGTGAGTTGGTTGTATGCTGCCCCTCCAATCTGAAGTTAGAAACTGTCCTGGTGTTTTCTATGCTTTTTCTGTCAAAAAGACAAGAGGCAGAGCTGGATGTGGCAGAGTCGAAGGTGCTGAGATTTTTACTGGGAGTATCCCAGGATGGAAAGGATAAGAAATATGTACCTCAGAGGGATGGAGACAAAGTCAGAGATGCCGAAATTGAGATGGTTGTGCAGAGGAAGGATAGTGAATATATTGGACAGAGGATGCTGAAGATGGAGCTGCCAAGCAGAAGGAAATAGGGAAGACCATACAGACGGTTCATGGATGTAGTTATGGAGGACATGAGTAGGGTTGGGTGACAAAAAAAGCAGATAATCTACTGTAGTGACCCCAAACAGAAAGCAGAAAGATGAAGAAGGAAAAGCTAAGTGAAAAACAAATATTATATTTATTAATTTCAGGATGTATGGTCAAGATGCATGGTCTACCCTGCCTGTATGTTCTGCCAGTCAAGCCTAGTACACTATCATTGGCTTACTGAGACACTTAAGGAACAAATCTATCATCTTCTGTGACATCAGTGTTTCAAAAAGCCTGCTGCCACACAGATCTATTGTTTCCTATTTTTTCACTAATAATAAATTAAATTCAAATGTTAGAAGTTATTTTGACACACTGACATATTTTGTTGCCATTTAAGTTTAAGTCACCATGACGTTTGATTAAGACCTTCAGCTGTCTGGTGACAAGTCTAGTATTTAGTAATCCTTTTGACAGAGTAGCTGCAAGGCAGAGAGACAGGGATAAAATCAGTTGGAAACAGCATTATTTATCATGATATGACGACAGTATTAGAACTCCAACATCATGAATACATAAGCAGAAAAGAAATTAAGTTTTATGTATGTAGAGCAATATTCATCTCACTACAATATCTGAAATCTTCCCTTTCTTGGGCAAAAGTATTTTCTCAATTCCCAATCAACAAGTATCTTGACACAAAGAATCAGATTTTACCCAAATACTAGTCAGGTCAAAATACATTTCAAATACTTTAAAAATAAGTTTCTTTACATGGTGCACAATCTGCAAATTCAAGGTGAGATGCAATGGGATTAAAAGGTGGAAATTCTGTAGTACAGTAACTACAGCCCATGCTACACTTAAACAGTTAAAAGTTGTCTAAATAGTTGATGGTGAATTGCATTGGGCACAAACAGCCTTTGATTTTGTAAAAGGTATGACACCTGCAGCCCAATTTGCTTTCCTTTATCTTGTTGATAGTTTTTTTAAGAGTGAGGACATATGAGAATGTTGCTGTCCTCCTGTGCTCAAATGAGAAACAAAGGGTAAGGATTACTTATCATTATTTAAAGCAGTTAAATGTACTTTTTCATCTTCAATAAATCTATGTTGATCCACATCCAAATCAGCTCTATAGCAGTTTACTTTTATGCAAAAAATCATTTCAAACTATGACTTGTTAGAATTATCCTAAAACCTTATTTTTCTTTTAGAAAAATGTACTCTACAAATATTGGTCCATTAAAGTACAATCATTACTGTACATCTGTTAATATTGTAGCGTCACCATTGGTTCCAGACTTGTTGGGACAAGTTGCTATTACCATTGGCTGTCAGAAGGGAGCGTTAGAGACAGGTTTTTCTTGTACAGAAATCAGGCATGGCCCATGTCTCAGTTAGATAAAAACAAATATTAAATAGTCACCATCATCACCAACAGTAGTGAAAATTTACAATATTTTAGGTGGAGTCACAATTGAATAAATGGTCAAACAGGGAGAAATAGTGGCATAATTATGCATATTATGTATAGTAAAATGTGTTAAATATGTAGAATGTGCTTTGTTTTTGAAGGTCACAACCTGTGAAACTGGAACCATTTTTTTTTCCTTTTTGAGTGCTATATCTTAGTTGCAGTCTTATAAAAAATAGTCTTTTTACAGACTTTTTTTGATCATTTGCACAATGTAGAAGAATATATAGGTTGATTTCAACTTCTAAACCCTCTGCGGTCTCAGCTATTTCTCCTATTTTGGCTTTTCTGGTCTTACTAAGTTACTTTGCCTCCAGACATTTTACCTGCTCATGCAGTCTTTGTTGTGCCTAAAAACAATATAACACTTATACTGCGCTAAAAGAAAGGAAAATGAGGAAATTATTTACATTTTGACATTTTTGATTGTTATTGTCTTTGTCCCCTGCATAGTTTATCAATGAAAACAAGATTTGGAATCCTGTAATTATTGATCTGTACTCCAGCATCATGAAGAAAAATCAGCATTGAGTTTATTTACGCATCTTCTAACTAGTTTTGCCCCCTTCCCTCCATTCAACCTCCCTCACTGCCAAGCACTTGTGTGCTTGTGTGCAGCCTTGTTTATTGCTTTTCAGGATCTGTGATCATGTCACCAGTCAAATTCCTTGGCTCCCCTGCTCCCTTTCAACAAGAATGAAAAATTCAGAGCAGCTAAGGTATACTTTGAACAATTTAAATTATGTTCCTGTGCAGTGAGCTAATCTTATAAATCAAGACTGCTATCTGAGTAGGACACAAAGCAGAGGAGCTTTTCAAAATAAGTGTGCTCTTTATCCTCTGACAAAATGTTTAGCTGTAGATATTGACAAATAAGAAGTTCATTCAGTTTACTTTACAAGCAAGAATCAACTCTGCTTCTCATGTTCCTTCTAAATCAAGCACTTTCTGCAAGGGTTGTTACATTGTATTAAAAACTGTGTTTTTGAGATGACTAAAGGGAAGTATGTAAAATATTCACATTGAAAGAAAAGGAAAAAAAATACATATTGGTAAAGTGGCTGATATAAGTTCTGCAGAATATTACACTGCTCAAAAAAATTAAATGAACACTTTTTAATCAGAGTATAGCATCAAGTCAGTCAAACTTCTGGGATACTGATCTGCTCAGTTAAGTAGCAGAGGGGGTTATTAATCAGTTTCAGCTGTTTTGGTGTTAGTGAAATCAACAACAGGTACACTAGAGGGGCAACAATGAGATGCCCCCCAAAACCGGTTTTACCGGTGGAGGCTACTGACATTTTTCCCTCCTTATCTTTTCTGACAGTTTTTCCACTAGTTTTGCATTTGGCTAGGGTCAGCGTCACTACTGGCAGAATGAGGTGATACCTGCACCCTACAGTGGTTGCACATGTAGTCCAACTCCAGGATGGCACATCAATACTTGCCATTGCCAGAAGGTTTGCTGTGTCCCCCAGCACAGTCTGAAGAGCATGGAAGAGACAGGCAGTTGCTCTAGGAGAGCTGAACAGGGCCATAGAAGGTCCTTAACCCATCAGCAGGACCGGCATTTGCTCCTTTGTGCAAGGAGGAACAGGACGAGCACTCCCAGAGAAATGATCTCAAGCAGGCCTCTGTTGTGAATGTCTCTGAACAAACAATCAGATACAGACTTCATGAGGGTCGCCTGAGGGCCCGACATCCTCTAGTAAGCCCTGAGTTCACTGCCCAGCACCATGGAGCTTGATTGGAATTTG